>JAAGKR010001462.1:5972-124718 GCA_011419295.1 Clarias macrocephalus
GTCCTGAAAAAGAAGCGCCAACACTGAGAGTCAAATACTGACTCTTTGCATAAATGTCATGTAATTGTCAATAAAAGACTTTGAAACATATGAAGTGCTTGTAATTATATTTCAGTACATCACAGAAACAACTGAAACAAAGATCTAAAAGCAGTTTAGCAGCAAACTTTGTGAAAACTATTATTTGTGTCATTCTCAAAACTTTTGGCTACTGTATATATACTGTGAAAACTGAAAATGAAATATTTACTATAATATTTACTAATAATTCATTAATATGGTGTAGGGCCTCTTTTTGCCGCCAATACAGCATCAATTCATCTTGGGAATGACAGATACAAGTCCTGCACAGTGGCCAGAGTTATTTTTAGCCATTCTTCTTGCAGAATAGTGGCCAGGTCATTATGTGATGCTGGTGGAGGAAAACGTTTACTCACTCGCTCCTCCAAAACACCCCAAAGTGACACAATAATATTTAGCATCACAAAGACTTGGTCACAAATGCGCCAGCGAGATTATGCACCAACAATTTGTCCTCTTGAACTCTGATATGTCACCCATAATGTTGTGTGCATTGCAATATTTTAGGCAAAACTGTGCTATTACTGTGGTATTTGATAATTAAACCTTCACACTCTGCTCTTACTGGTGGAATGTGCATTTAATGAAGATTGGCCACCAGGCTGGTCAAATTTAGCCATGAAATCTCCAACACTAAACTGGCCAGTGTTTCAGTTTCATTGTTCAGTTTTCCTGTAGGGAGAGAGAGAATGAGTGATGCAGTTTAGATCATACAGGTATCCCTGTTGAGTCCGGTTCCTCTCAAGGTTTCTTCCTACTGCCATCTCAGGGAGTTTTTTCTTGCCACTGTTGCCCTCGCTTTGCTCATCAGGGACTATCCGACCATTTTGATTCATACACATTCACATTTCATACAAACCTAAATAATTCTTTTTATTGATTAAAGCTGCTTTGTGACAATGACAACTGTTAAAAGATAAAATGCAGTAAAACTGAATATCTATACAAATAAAATTGAATTGAACATAGCACTTTTCCAAGTATGTCCCAAGCAAGGATGGTACCAAGAATAAAATGGAGTTGACCTTCAGTTTGGTATTTAAAGCAGCCGGTGCCAAGAGAAATTATAAATGAAGGTTACATGAGGTTTAACGGCTGTTTATTTAATATTTGGCTTTTCTAATTGTTTCGATTGTTTTCTATATTCAAAAATATAATTATAGTGTTGGAAATTGGTAACATTGGTAATATTTTGGGAAGCTGAAACGAATTATCTTAAACACTCACTCACTCATCATCTATACCGCTTTATCCTGTACGGGAGGCCTGGAGCCTATCCCAGGAGACTTAGGGCACAAGGCGGGGTACATCCTGGACAGGGTGCCAATCCATCGGAGACGGATTATCTGCATTTACATTATTTCTTATGGGAAAATGCATTTCGCAATACAAAATTTCACCTGAAGAACTCGCTTCCGGGACAGATTGGTATGCCGACCAATTGGTATGCCGAGGTACCACTGTATTTTAACTAAAATGCACATTTTTTAAAAATAATGTTAATTACCTACACTGATCAGCCATAAGACTGAACTGAAATTAACCTGGTAGTGTTGTGAATGTATAAAAGTAAACTGGTGACAGGATCATAGGCACTCAAGGCCCATTTACGCCAGTGGAGATCAATGGCTAGCCTGTCTAGCCTGTCCAATCCCATAGATAAAATTATGTAGAGCAAATTACTTTAAAAAGTCAATGCTGGACATGATAGAAAGGTATCAGAACCCTCAGTGCCTCACAGCCTGCTGCATACAAGACTTAGCAGGAAAAGAGTTCGAGTTTGTTGACTCAAACAAGTCCGATTCACAAAAGCCCCATCCCAACAATCTACAGCACCCAAATGAGCTTCTACTTCCTGGTGAACTTCCTAAGTTCCTGGTGCCAGACACCACATTATACTCCCAGAGGCCTTCCAGAGTCATACCCAGAGGAGCCAGAGCTGCCCAGAGACGCAAGAGAACCTATACAATATTGGGCATAGTAACCAATAGTGTTCACACTAATTGCATGTTCTCCCTGTGTCTGGTGGGTTTCCTCTGGGTTCTCCAGTTTACTCCCAAAGACATGCAGTTAAAGCTAACTGGCGTTCCCACATTGCCCGTAGTGTGTGAACGATAATCAGCTGTCAAGCTGGAAACCCGACCCCTTAAGTAACATGCCACAGAAACGACAGATTGGTAGGGCGTATAAGTTGCCCGATCTGCTGGATGGAACATGGACAGACCAAAAATAAATGAATAATTAATAATAATTAAATATCGCAGTTTAAATCTCAATCACAATGTGATTTGTTAGCTCGAATCATGCAATTTCTTTTTACAATATTATAAATATAAACATAAAAGTAAGTTAGTCTGACCTAAACACAGTTATGATTGGCTCAAAACAGGAATAATTAGATTGTATAAACAAACATACTGTAAGTTAGGGATAAGCAGAACGTCCCTTAAATCAATAACTTTGACAGATATTTAGACTGGATTATTTAAGATTTGGGATTATTTTTTTAGCACAGGTTTTAAATTAAATGCATGGAGTTGGACATTAGATTATCTGTATTGCATGATGAAGAAGTATGTAAATGTGGATATATACAGTAAATGACTCAAGTCTCATTAGTCTAATTAGAGTTGAGAACGGTAAGGCAATGTTAAACGCTCCTCCTGTGGCACTGTGGGCATTCGGAGCATTCACAGTCATGCTGCATTGCAGATGCTGAGGCACAGGCGGAGGAGGCGCAAGTGAAACTGAGAGGGCTGTGTGTTTGTGTGTGTGGGCCAATGTGATTTCAGTTATTATTTACTGTAACAGGGCTTAGAGCAAAGGCTGCAGGAAACGGTCCAGCAGAAGGGCAAACAAAATTGCAGACATCATGCACAGAAACCTGATAAAAGGTTGGTGGAAAGCAGGAAATAAATAAAAAATAATCATCCCAGATTGTATTTTTTGGTCTGTTCATAGCATAACTAAGACCTGTTTAAGACCCATAAGTAATGGATTGAATGGATTTTTAACTAGACACAAGAGTCACATTCCTGCCAAGATTCATGATTTCTATGGCTCTGGGCAACAACAACTATGAGTTCAGACATACCTCACCCAGCCATAATAGACGTGAGGTAAACACCATATATTATGAAAGTTATAATCGACCAAAACATGGTGGGACTAAAAAGTGTGTCTGAAAATAGAATTTTCAATCAGGATCATGTAACACCATTTTTAATGATAAGTAATGTTTCTTATCTCCCCATCCATGCTTCGTTTTACACATTTTTATTTTTATAAGATCAAAAGAAACACATTTTTGCTAAATACAATTTCATGTTCTTTTATGTAGTGTCCGTAACTTTTTTAAAATTCAGATCTTTCAATGATCTTAACTGTCATTCAGATGAAACTTGGCCAATTTAGACATAAACCTGAAAAAGTGTATTATTCCCAAATTCTAAATTGTCAAGATAAAGCAACATGAATTTGACATGGTTACAGACACTACAGATTTATTGCTTTTTAAGTTTTTACCATAAACCGGAATGCTTTAATTTAAACAACAGGTCATATGCTTCTTGAATCTTCCACCAATTTTAGCATCAATACTCATAAAGAAATATGAATAATTTGCATTTAAATTTTTTATTATTTCAAGCGAGACAGTATAACGCTGAAAAATGGGCATTTTTTGGGGGGGCACAAATAAAATCATCTCTCCATAACTCCAAAAAAGTTAGCTTGAATTTTAACATTTTAGGGAAGCAAGACTGGTCACTTCCATGTTGCATAAACTTCAGAAGTAGCTTCTCTGGCCACATAAATTTTCTGCATTATATATACAGTAATGTGCAAAAGTCTTAGGCGCCATATGTCTGTAGGACAAATTTTGTTATATAAGTTTATTACTGTATGTTTGCATTATTATGTACAACACCATTCCCTACAAAGATATACTAAAAAAGAAACGTCTATAAAAAGCACTAAGTAATGACATAATCAATAAACAGTCAATATTTGGTATGGAAACTCTTTGCTTGAACATAAGCGGTAGTGTTCGATACAGATGTGTGCAGTATTCTAAATAAAACAGCTGTTAGGTTTTACTGAGCATGCTGGAGAATATGAGTTCTTTTGGTAACTTCGTCACACTCGCTCCTTTCTATTTTCATGCAAAACCCAGAAGTCTACATTATTGATTTTTTTTTCCCATCTGAAAACTGGTCTGTCATGTAATATGTTGTTTTCTTTACAGGCATGCAAATATTCTTCTGTAATGTTATTTATTCATCAATTTTAGTGTCTATCTTTGTAGGGAATGGTCTTGTACATAAAAATGCAAATATAATAAACTTATGAAACAAAATTTGTACTACAGATAATATGGCACCTAAGATTTTTTCACAATACTGTATATATATATTTTAAAAAAATAAGTAAGCACCAATATTGTATTTTGGCCAAATGGAATATATTAAGCAGCACTTGAATGTGTTGGAAGTAGAAAAAATAGGCAATAGTATAGATCTGAGCGACCTGGACAAAAGCCAAATTGTGATGGCTAGCTGAATTGGGTCAGAGCTTTTCCATTGGTGTTCCTGGTATGCAGTTGTTAGCACTGGTGAACATATGACAAGGTCCAGGGCTCCCAAGGGTTTGATATGTACCACCTACTTAAACATCACTACAGACAAGGACAACGCTTTATGGCAATGCTGTTCCCTAATAGTTGGGGCCACTTTCAGCAGGACACACTGCCAAAAAATGGGTTCGTGGGTAGCTTTGAGGAGCATGACTAATTGTTGAGCACATGGTCGTTGGGGCCTGGAGCCTATCTGAGGAGACTTAAGGCAAGAGGGTGCCATCCATTGCAGGGGACACCCACATTGAGATATATCCGTCATTTCTGACTTGATGCCTCATTCACACACTATGTGCAATTTGGGAACGCCAATTACACTAATCGGCATGTTTTTGAACTGTGGAAGGAAACTGGAGCACCCCGATGAAACAGACCAGGCACATGGAGAACATGCAAACTCCATGAACACAAATCCCAAGGGAGGATTGGAACCCGGACTCTGGAAAAGCAACAGAGACAGTGCTAACCACTAGCCACCATGCTGCCCAATCAACTTAGTGGACTCAAATTAGCTGTTGTACTGTATAAGTGAAAATTTACACATGTTCAAATCTGGGTCAGAACCAGGACAGATTAAACAGGGGGGCAACATGACCTTAAAATACCAATACATTTTCCTAACACAATTTAAAAAATAAGTTCAGTTAGGATATGAAACATACATGCAGGAAGATGCCTCTAGTGACCAGAATAACTTTTTGTTACACATATTGTATTTTTACCCGCTCACTCTTTCCATCATTATCTCAAGCGAGCTCGCCCAGCCTGACAACATTTTGAAAAAACCAGGGCCATCAGAGCCTGGAAGAAGCTCAGTTCTGATTGGCTGCTTCTGATTGGCGAGGAAACATCCAATGAGAATGAACCATCTTCCAGGATTTCTTCTTTCGCTGAGAGATGTTGAGAGAGCACAAGGACACGAGGGAGCGAAAAAGACAATTTATGTGCAAGAGAATTCAAGCAAACAGAGGTTTAAACAGAGCGTCTTATATTCATCTCAGGTTACATCTTAATAGTTGAGGCCTGAAGTCTTTGCTCAAGGTGGTCAGGGTGCAGGGTCTTGAACCATTTTAACCACTGAGCCAAGATGAATGGTGCTTTAATCCTGTATAACTTATACACTTAATATCTTATAGACTTCTGTTTCAATTCTATTCTAAGTTTATATATATTTGTATAATATTCGTATTTAATATTTTATTTCTCTATTTTTTGTCATTTGAATGTTAGGTGAAAAAAAAACAGAACTCACAGCTATGTTTAATAATCAAAGTAAAAGCATTCAATGGATTGGGACTAAACAGCTCTGTCTGTCCAGCTAGATTACGCAAAACTGGCTAGACAGAATTTAATAAAACTTTTGCAGTGCATAGATATCTGCCCGAAATTTAACCTGCATAATAAGAGAAATTAAAATGTTGAGTGAAAGCGATGTTATGAACAGTTATGTGCCGGACTTAATAATCTACTTTAAAATACGCAACTAATACTTTAATAAAAGTTGCTGGTTTGAATAAATACACCTATATAAATAAAATGCATTATTACTATTATTATATTATTATTATTATTATTATTATTGTTGTTGTTGTTGTTGTTTAATTGTTCAATGTAAACAAACACCTGCACCAATAGATATTAATTAGAAAAGCTAAACTTAATATTTTTACTGGGATTATTTAATATTTTCATGCATTTTAATGCATTGTAGACTAAACTTCATCTTTATCTGATCTACTTTCGATTTCTCATCTTTGATTCACTCTCCGATTACAGAACAGGGAGTGTATTTGTCTTACAATGAGTGAAGTACAACTTGGCGTAAACAAGGTGACATACTCAACCTTACAACGTTATATTTCTTTGTAGTAATTAATAAGTTAGTCAGAGAGTTCTGTTGTACAGAAAGGCAGACAGACATGTATGTGGGTTTCAACCTGAAATAATAATAATAATATCAATATCACTGATTATATTAAAGCTGACCAGCATCATACTTTTTCATTGAGACTTTTAGACCAGGGGAGATAATAAGTGCAGGAATGCTGACCTTTGCTTGTATTCATCCCTTTCCATCTTCACTTTCGCCAGTACATTTTTAAGGGCTCGGATTTCCGGCGTGGTGGTGTCGATTTGAACCCCAACCCCGTCCTGGTACGGCCACGACACCCTGGGACCCGAAACCCTAAACTCCCAGCTGTTGTTGAACCTCCCAGGGGGGTTGTGGAACCAGATGGAGGTGGGACGAGCCTGCGGTGCGGAGTTGGTCCACCTTTCCGTCGAACCACCATCGGAGAAGGACTTAGGATCGACTGGAGATGGTGGATTGAGGGTGAACGGTGGGGAAAGGTTGGAATTTGAGTCGATCAGATTTCCAGAGTCGAGGAATATCTTGTTTCTGGGAATGAGTCTCGTTCCTGATGAAGTTCTGGTCAGACATGGAGAATGGTTTGTTGAGAAGTCCACTCCCGGACCTGGTCCACATCCTCTGTCGTTATTGTTAGCCTCTAGGGCTTGCTGGAGCTGGCTTTCCAGCGCTTTGTTTCTGCGCTCCAGCTCATGCACTTTGGCCAAGAAGCAGCGGAAGCGCAGGTTCAGAGTCTTCAGGACGCTGATGTTGGAGCCCAGATCGTTGCGCAGAGCCGCCGCAGGAGGAGGAGGAGGAAGATGAGGAAGGGATGCGCGGTACAGAGAGCTGCTTGGATGGAAATACCCAAAGCTGTTAGACAGAGAGGCTGAATCCCAGCTGTCCCCAAAGCAGAAACCTTGATCAGGTGATGACGCGTCTCCAGACTCCGGATCGGATAAACTCATCCCGGGATTCTGTGGATACTGGACCGAGTGCGCGCGCTCCCCAAAACCGGGATCCATTCTACGGGAAAATCGAAAGTGCTGGAAATCTGGCATGAACTCCGTTTTCAGAGTCTTGCTGTGTTGTGTTGTATTGTAGAGTCTCTTCTTGCACAGTCTGACCTGTATAGTTTATTGTCCCGCAGGCTTGAGATACTCCTATAATAACTGCGCAGGCTCGCTCTATAATAAACACCGGAGTTACTGTAGTACACGGTCGTTTGAAAATGATACGTTTGGTTGCGCGTCTGTCTTCAAAGCCAAGCGCTGAGCCTTTAAATGATATGATGGTGTTTACACGTTTAATACTGTAAACAATTCATTGCTGAGAATATTATAAGAATTCTTCATTTGTTGTATTTTTATATGCGCAAAAAGTCCGAGTTTTATGGTACTGACATCAGCGCGCGCCGAAAAGGACTGCGTAATTTCTCTACATCAGCTGATTGTATATATACATACTGTATATACAACTAGACTACCTCATTACTACATAGATTACACATACATATAAAAAATATATACACACTACAGCAAAAGAAAAACTTGTATAAATATTTAAATACTAAACGTATTGCAACACGTTATATATAATATTATGATAATAACATGATCTTTTTTATATATTAATATAATACACATTATACAATTTTCTTTCCCTGAAGTGTGTGTATATTTAAATACTAAACGTATTGCTACACGTTATATATGACAATATTATGATAATAATATGTTATTAAAAATATAATATACAGTACATTATACATTTTTCTCTCTGACTCTGTGTACATACACATAAAGTTCCCAAAAAATAAATAAATAAATAAAGAGACACTTAACATTTGGTTGCATAATCCTGGAAAATCAACGCATATCGTGACATATTTCAGTGACACAAGACCTTGTAACGACCCTACTAGGTAGCTAGCTTTCAAACTAGCTTATTACATTGTTAAATCATATCCTTCTCAAATTCATCTATATTTTAGAAATGTAATTTTAATGCTTCTTCTTTTGTCAGTTAATTGTAGGGAAACACAGATGAGATGTATACAGAGCTGCATTGTTTGTTAAAATGACTATGCTATGTAATATAATGCACATACACACACACAGCTAGAAAAAGGTCACTAATACAGTATTTCAGTCGAGTTTTCGATAAATTTATGCATGATCACAACATTTATTCTTGTATAGTAGGCACTAGGCATGATGGGCGCATCACACCATTCACCTCTTTTCTTACCCTGATGCACAGGGTAAAGGCGCACACACAATTTTTATGGACATTGAATCTACACACTCGTGCATATTTGCACACTCCCCAGACGATTCTATTTAAATCCAGTGTCAATTTCCACAACAGTGGCAAAGAAGCCTTTATTTCGATTAGTTACAATGCTGTGTTTTTTTTTTTAAGGCTACGCAGCTGTTGAATCCCAATCCCTTCAGTTCTCTTTACATTGTGTGTGTGGAAACGCACTTACTTTCAATATTGAATATAGCCGTGAGTTCTACTGTTTGATTTATTAAGCCTTTAAGTGATCACTCACTTAGCATGTTAATAATGCGTTTTTACAATTCGTAATCCAATCCTATTAGTTTCAGCAATCCTTAGTTGTTTTCTTTGCTTGTTGCAGGACAAAAACTTCTGAAACAGAGTAACATCTTTGCCATGACCAAATGATATACCTTCTGACCTGGTTGTTTAATAAGTGAGAAAAATCAGTTAGGGTTAAATATCTTGTTACCTGAAGAACCAATTTAAACACTGCAGTAATTATCCAGATTGAGGCTCTGAATTATTTGTGACATTCAGCATTGGTATTCAATCGATGGTCATCTGCTTAAGTCAGAGTAGACAGGCTTCAACCTGAGGCACCAGCTAAGGTGGTTTGACACGGCACTGTCTGGAGATGCAAGAAGTAATCGCAGCAACATTGAGGGAGACGCCGCCACCAAAATTGGAAGGATAATATTAACCATCTTACTAATATGTATGATTTAAATATTGTCAATACTTCTTTGTTGTTGTGATTCTAAGTCTAATCAGTTTATCTGTCTGAGCTGCTAAACATGTCGACAGACATAGGAACAGAGGGAATACATATGTTGCATATGATTTACCTCAGAAGTTTACCTCAGAAATTCTCAGTGTTTATCTTTTGTTAGCTACAAATGGACCCGCTAAGTGTGATCAGTGATGTATATTTGCTTCTTCATAAAAATAAATGTAAAGTCAGTAATATTACAGAATGTGCAGTAATTGCTCTAAAGCAAATACTTACAAAACAATAGTCAATTAAAGTTCTACTTTGCTTCCTGCTGAAACTCTGAGCAGACACGATGATCTGATATGACTCACTGAAGTTGGGGGGGGGTGGGGGGGGGAACAACTCAGAGGTGAAAAAACTGTTTCTGAATAGGAACTCAGAGTTAAGGGGAATTTACCTTGTATGTACCCTTGTATGAAGGTTAGGAATTAAGAGTAAAAACATTTTAACTTTGAGAAGGAACAGAAATGGGAAAGGAGGAAAGGAAAGATGGGGAAAAAAGAAGGTACAACAAAACAAGGAAGGCAGAGAAAAAAGGAAAAGAAGCAATGAAAGAAAGGATAGAAGGAAAAAAGAGAGGGAAGAAGAGAAAGGAAAGTAGGAAGGAAGGAAAGGAGAGAAGGACAAAAAGGAGTGCAAGGGAAAAGGAAGATAAAGAAACTAAGGAAGTATAGAAGAAAATCAAAGGAGAGAAAAGAATGAGAAGAAAGGCAAAGATGAAAAGAAGGAAAGCAGGGAAATAAGGAAGAGAAAGGATCAAAGGAAGGAATAAAAGTAAGAACTACAGTATTAAAGAAAGACTGCTGCTGGAGATCATTCCATCTACAGTGAAATAAAGAACGCTGATCGCTGTTCATGTTTCTAAGCAATTATTTTCAATCTGTTTCAGACATCAGGCGTTGTTCAGTCAACATGGAAGACACTAAGCAGAGTATCTGACATTAGTATAAACTTCTGTAACAATCAAATTACAATCAAAGTACCTTCACTAACACTTCATGCAAATTCCACTTTAAGGCTGATATAATATTCTAATAAAACACACATACATACACACACACAATGTGTTGTGATAATAAATCAGCTTAAATAAGCACATTTAATTAAAGATATACTAGAAACTATGTGTGATGAATATGATGTGAATGTAAGAAATGTTTTAAAGAGCACTACTTTGAGGATTAAGGGCTAAACATGTAAGGTTGTGTGAAACATATTGCTCCATCTTTACGTATAAGAGGAAAAAGATAATACAGACTTGGTTATCATTAGGGGTGTAGTTCATTTTTGCATTGTAAACTTAAAAAAAAATAATAATTTTTAGAAAAAACTCCATATCAGCATGTTGAGTCAACAAAATCACAATCTCTCTTCTATTATATTATGTAAAGACAGAGGTACATAAAAAAAATAATAAAATTAAAAAAACTCCAACTTTACACATTTTGTCATCTACAAGCTCTTCATCCAATCCGGCACTGCTTTATAAAATATTTACACCTAGCTTATGAGTTTATGGATGCATTAAAGACCCTACGTATGTACCCTTTAAATAAAGTGTTAGCAAATCACGTATTAAATATCAACGATGAGTTTTTCAATACAGACAACAGCACCTTAACCTCTGGCACCAGCCATGTGATGGAGAGATTAATATGAGTGTAGGAATTTTTTATAATAGTTTTTTACACCCTTTAAGTGATCACCTGTTGCTAAACCTCCTCAAGAGCACCAATAAATCCAGTCGAGGTCAAATACAAGCGTTTTTTTTTAGGCTTGTGGCGTAATACAGCGGGATTAATACCCAGAGCGACCTGTAAGCATCATCACGTCGAAGTGATCTATAAAACCACTAACTCATCACAGTCGCAAATCTTTTTTTTTTTTAGTTAATGCTATGTGTTTGATTATGTAAAATTGAATAATGAAGTGTTATGAGCACCAGAGGAAATGTCATTCACAGCAGCAAGTTGTGGAATAAACCTGAAACATGGAAGTGAAAGTGAAAGTCACTGGTTTATGTGCGTTATCTGCTCTCGAAAATACTTTTAACCGAAGTATCCATGTGTGTGTGTGTGTGTGTGTGTGTGTGTGTGCGCGTGTGTGTGTTGGTGGGAGGGGAAAGCTCCTACACGCACAAATCCAAGATGGAGAAAAATGATCCCAGAGAATGCAAAAAAAAAAACGAATCGAGAATGTCTGAGTTAAAAAAAAATGTATAAAAAAAGTCTATAAGAACTACCTTTGTATAGGATCGCCTTGTGCCAGTGTTTGACTCAAAACCATTTAAAAAAAAAAAAAAAAAAAAACCGTTGATATGATACTTGAGGACGTGTGTCATGCTCCCTGATTTATCTACTGCTGTGTGTTTGTGTAACTATACAAAGAAAATATTTTTTTGTGAAAATATATCATAAAGCGACCAAACATGTATAACAACCATTCGAAACCAAAGTAAACATGTACAGTATATGTATACAGTATATATATAAAAGCAAAATAACAAAAATTAAAAAATAAAATAAAAACAAATATAAATTAAGCTACAGTTATAACTACAGCTCCTTCACCCATCCGTCATTCCGACTTTCTGTTGTACAGAGAGAAGGTGGTGAGGATAGGAAATAAAAGGAGGAGGACAAGCACCAGATTAAGCAGAGCATGAATCTAGATTAGTGTCTATAGAGAGAGAGAGATTCTTTTTTCCTCTTTTCCTTTTTTTTTCTTTCTGATCTTTTTCTCTGCTGCATTACGTCTTCTTCGAAGGAAAAGGACGTTCACTTTTTCTTGCGCTCCTGTGAACATCTGGGGCAGTACCTGGAGCAGTGGAAAACAAAACAAAAACAAACAAACAATTATAAAAAATAAATAAAAAACTTATAATTATATCATATATTCAGAGGTATGCTTTTGGATCATGTGACTACTCACCACTTTCCCCTGGGCTTGGTGGTCAGGCCCACACAAGCGAAGTGAAACCACTCAATGGAGCACTGCAGAGACAAACACATACGACATAAATTTTTCCCTCGTTGAGCTTCAATCTGATTTGATGTCTATGCTTCGTCTCCTACAAAGTGATAATCCTTATAACAATTTATATTTTTTCCCTGACAACCATCGGTTGCACGCTTCAGTCCACTAGGTGGCAGTAATGCACCAATCAGCACATAATATCAAAAGAATAAGGAGTAATACTCGTGCAAAACTTGAGTATTTTGCACGTACTTTGTTAAAGAAAGAGAGCCGTGTATATATTTTTTTGCAAAAGTCATCATATCCATTTTTCTAACAAATTTGCTAATTTAACATTTGTCAATTTATGAATCAGAAACTGACCCAGTGATTTAATAAATAGAATCAACCGATTAAAAGAAAAGACCAATTAAATTTTATAAACTGTTTAATTGTAAGACATGTAATCTGGATATGACTGATCAACAAATAGCAGGATCATGTGATCGCTACTGATGTTTGGAATGCTTGTATATCACAGATACATTAACGGTGCTAATTTATAACCTTGGCAAATCTGTCAGTTTGTATATTCCATCCCATATATTTTCACTTTAATTAAATTTTTTTATTGGAAATTCTATTCTATTCTTTTCTATCTTCAGTTTCATTGTAATCTTTAGTGCAATTTAACATTTATTGTAGTGGAATTTTTTTATTCTATTCTATCTTTTCATTTTAGGCCAAGGACAGTCGTATGAACATTTCACTGCATATCATACCATGTATGGTTATAGAACTTGAATTCTGAATTTTGAACTTCTCTTTTTCCATTTTATTTGGTTTTAAAGTTAAGACTCACATCAGTGTTGTCGCAGCCGATCATCTCTCCGTAGGAGACCTGGTGGCACAGACAGTACGTTGGCTCATTCGGGTCTACCGGCATGTCCAGCACGTCTGAGGGGTGGACGTTACCGAAATTCACAGCTGGAGAGGAGAACTCAGTCCTGCGTGGGGTAAAGATGAAGAAAAATAAATAAATAAATAACATTTGAACAATGATCGTTCCTAGTTATAAAAAGGCTGATCATCTCACGTTTGCGTCAGCTTGACTTTCTTCTGGCTGCTCTTAGGACTGCAGTCTTCGTCCGAGTTTTTGACCTTTGACCTGGTGCGAGAGACCTTTTTCTCTTTAGGTCCCCGAAGGTCACCTTTAAACATAAACATAATAATAATCAATCATCAGCATCATTGTTATAATTAAATAAACATCACTTAGCAGACAGGAGCTTCACGCATGATGAGAAGCGCTTACTCTTGTTTCCCTTACTAGAGGTAGAATCGTAGTCTGTGCTTTCTATCTGTTTCTCTTTGAGGTCCGCCTCAAACCGGGCCAAGTCTGTGTCCAGCCTCCGGATGTGTTTATCCACCTTAAAGGGGGAAAAAAAAAAAAAGAATGACCTAATTGCGCAGAATTAGTTAGTTACAATACAATAAGGCAAAAAACAGCTTTGGTTATTAAACAGATTTAAAATTTACATATAAAATACAGTAGATTTACAACAGACAAAAAGGAGCATGATTCTTAATCAGTAACTTTCCAAAGCAACAATATTTCCTTTACATGTCTGTATTGTGGCTGAAATAAAAACGCACGTTATAGCATATGTAATAAACGTTATAATAATCACGCTACTCTGGGGCTCATAGTACAACAAAATGATGAAGACTGATATTCCTGAAATATCTAGTTCTATGAGCGTGCCTGATATTTCACCAAGTTATTTGAATGGATTTGAGCAGGATTCAGCTCTCCCAATACACATTAACACGGAAAAAAAGCAAAATAAATAGAATATATAAACTGAAAAGTTCATGTTCATCCGCTTGGATCTTTTGGTATTTCTCCCTACTTTTATTTTCACACATCCTGTACAAGCACCTTGATCTGCCTTCCACACATAATGTATATAAAAAACCTGCATAATAAATGAAAAAACAGTATTGGCCATTCTTGCTTACAGTATTAAATCTGACACATTTCATTTCACCTACATATAGAGAATTTCAACCTTTAGTAAGGAAATACTGCAAGGTACACTCTATAAATTGAAAACATCAATCACTATTGTGATTTGACTATTGTCAAAATAGCCGGTGACAAAAGTGAATACACGTCAAAACTGTGCCAGTACCGTTGTCATCTACGGTGTACTCACTTTCGCTGCCAATTATTTCGACAATTAAGTCTGCATGTTGAATTATTATAGAGGACAGTAAATCTGTGCTGCTATACAGTACAAGCTGCACATTGACTACTCTAAAGTATATCCAAATTTAATTACTATGGTGTCATCCCTTGAGAACATCTAATAAAGTGGTTGCTGAAATGTTAGGGGTGTACTTACTTTCGTGAGATACTGTAAACATATTTTTTGGGGACTGGTTTTGAATTTGGATAGAGAGGTCATTAGTTGATTTTTACCATGTTTGATGATGGGGTTAATAATAATAATAATAATAATAATAATAATAATAAAATAATAATAGATTTACAACCCTGGTAAAATTCTTTAGGGATGATGGATATGACCATATCATTTTGATATATTATAACTTATATAATTCTTTGGATTGTGTAAAGCTGCTTTGCGACAACGTCAATTGTTAAAAGCGCTATACAAATAAAATTGAATTGAATATCATGATACTTTAGAAATTTGTACCCTATTCAGCTAACAAACATCTGTTAAAAATAAATTTACAGCTAATTATCAGGATACAATAGTGACAGTATTGACCACGCCCGGCTACCCTACTCTGCTGTGGGATTAACAGTTGAGGTTTTACGAACTCAAACAGACCATCTCGTACGTCTGCATGGCCAGCTGGACCTTGTCGTCTCCAAATTCTTTGCACTTCCCATAAGACTGCTGGATCTGCCTCAGGAGAGAGAGTTTCTGCTCTGAAGTCAGGGTCCGGGCGTTCGCTGTGTAGTCACGAGCTAGGGAATCAATCTGACTCTTCAGATCTAAAAATTAAGCAACGTGAACAACCCAAAATGAAAAAACAAAACAAAAGGAAAAGTCAAAGAAATGTACAATATAATTAATAACATTAGGAATACAATGTACATACTGTAAATGATCCATATAATAATCATAATAAAAATTGCGTTTAACAAGGACAGTTTCACTCGTGCCAATGGTTACTGCTACGCTTTACCTTCAGTCCTCTGGTCCAAGTCCCGCATGAGCTGAAAATTCCGCTGAAGCTCGAACGGAAGGTTCTCTATACCTAAAGATGAAAACACAATAAAGTTTCAGCTTGTTTAAGGTAAGAGAGTAACAGCACGGCATTCGCTACACTTGAACTTATCCTTCAAAAAAAAAAAAAAAAAAAAAAAGGAAAACATAAAATGATTTATCTTTAAAGGAATGTTTTACATCTAGACATTTTTGGCAGATGCTCCAATCCAAAGCAATGTACATAAGTGCTTTGAAGTTTTCATTCCATTAAATACATCCTTACACTGGTACATTTAGGGTATGAGAAGTGCCTTCATTCATTCAAACACTGTTTTTGTTTTTGAGTTGGGGTTTGGGAGTGACAGACTCCCTAGATATGATTGAACATATGAGTTTATGTAATAAATTAAATGTACAGATATAGAACAAAGAGTCAATATTTGCAGTGTTTTTCAAGACTTCTGCGATTCACCCTGGCAGGCTGTCAATCAACTTCTGGGCCACATCCTGACTGAACGTTGGAGAATCAGTGCTTGGAGCTTGTAGGTTTTTGTTCGTCTGGGTCTGGAGAGTATCCTAACCATGGACCCAAAATGTCTATGTTTTGTTCCCTGAGAAACTTAGTTATCACTTTTGCTCTATGGCAAGTTGCTCCATCATGCTGGAGAAGACATTGCTCATCACCAACCTGTTCCCTCAATTCTGATTGGCTGTTTATTTTCCTGAACATCAATACTGTCCTCCTTTAAAAAATATTAACTGAAACTGGTGGTGTATAAATTAACAGATGTGAGCTACAGAGCATCATTACCAACAACAATTTATATTTTTAATGGTTTAAATTCGTACTGGCAATTAATTCATAATCATTAACATCCCTAATCCAGTCGTTTGTTTTTGCAGCAACTGTAAGTGCTTGTATTTATTCCTTACATTCTTTCCCATGATAAAGATGAGAGAAAGCATTTGATCCCTGCCCTAGCCTCTTGTCCACAAATGAAACACCCCACTATAATATGTTGTACTTAAAATCGGATGTAAACCGGAGATTATGGATGGAATGGATTTACCGTACAAGCATCATCTCAAAAATTAATAACGACTATATGGTGTTAAATACACTAAAAAGGACATTCACAGTACGGTCCAAAGTTGTTCAAATAAAGTGTGCTTAAAAAAACAAACAAGAAAAAAAAAAACCAACCACCACAGAATCTCGTAATAAAGGAAAAGAAATCAAGGGAGCTTTTATACAGTCTTATAACTGTTATGTTTATTCTGTGCAGTCAAAAGTCCCAGTTTGACTCGAACATCCCCTGTACATGCCAGTTACCACATACACTACAAAAGACGATGAAATGATGAGTAAACGTCAGGGAAACTTCTCAAAAAAAAACATTATTTAAAAGACTGGCATCACCTAAGAGGATACAAAAATCCCGAAAACTTAATTGAAATGATTATTAAAAAACCCATGGTGTTTTCAGCCAAAGTAAAGTGTTTCGGCCACTTTCAGCCACAGGAAACCAGATGACTACACACCAGAGAAAGGGGGTCGACGAGACAGCCCACTGAGGCTTGAGACTAACCAGATCGACCACTTGGGTCACTTAACTGCACAGCATGGAAAGGAGACATTGTGGAAAAGGAAACCCAATTATACACCCCCTGAACCTGTCCTCTATTAAAACAGAGGCTGAAAGAACGGCCTGATTGTTCTTAAATTATTAATTTGTGCTGGCTCCCCCCCCCCTATCCGAATTGGGGTCAAACGGATAGCAGGGATTGATCTGCATCATACTGTGTGAGATGGGAAGTTCAGTATAACAAACAGGAGATGTGTTTAAGTTAAAATTGAGTCCAGTTTGTTATTGGAGGCTCAGGTAGACTGTAGGAAACTCCAGTCCTGAACTATCGAGCGACAGAAGTCACAATTGTAGTCCTCAGAGAACAGCTGTCTGCATCAACCGAGGACAGGACCGTCTTCGTGGAAAAGTGGAACTCTCCCCAGTCACCACACGCATCTCAGGCAGACCACACGGGGCATCCATGTGATGAGATCTCCAACCAGAGGCAGGACACCAGTACGAGTCAGACAGCTGCAACAAGCTTCCGTATAAGTTTTAGTGAATCTTCGTCCTCGTAAGGCTGCTTTCAGGGGATCAAACAGCCAAAAGCTTGACAAAGCCAGATCAGGACTGTAGGGAGGACGCTTTAACACCTCAAAACAATATTTTGTATGAAGTGTAGGAATGAGATCACGATGCGCTCGGGTAGCAGTCCTCTGCATTTAACCCGAAGTTCAGGCTTTTCAATGAGCACTTTTGAACCTGACTGTTGAACCTTTTTCCTGATGATGTTCCAATACTATCCCTTGAGAATCACAGAAAACTGTAAGCACTGATAGATTTTCCAGCTGATGTTTGACATTTTAACTTTTTCCTCAGTCGGCGAATGAGGATGTTTCTGTTCCATACTCTGTTGTTTGCTCTCAGGCTCGTAGCGAATCATCCGTGTCTCGTCACCAGTAAGGATTTTTATGCGGCAAATTTTTGATTCATCCATGTATTTTGTCGATTTGAAACAAATAGGTTTAATAATATAATATGCATTAAAAATGTTTATATAAATAAGTTTATAAACCAGGGCAAAGTAGGGAATAACATGGAGGAAAACAAACTGAAGATGTCTACTCCTTGAACATTGAGACATTTAATTTACATAAATCACGCTGCAGTACTTTTAAGGAATAAGACAATAAGGATTTGATGCTACATGTGGCTAAATATAAAATCAAGCTTCCTTAGTGTACAATACTACCTTATAGTGCATTACAAATATATATTCAGTAAGAAACCCGTGGTTAACCATCATAATAGTGAGGTATATTGATTAATTTACCCTTTAAGTCATACAGCACGAGCCATGTGAAGTGTTTAAACACAACACTGAACAAAAGCTGACTAGCATTCTTGCTAACACTTTAAACAACGTTTCCTGTCAGACAAAAGCTCGCGCCGTTTTACAACCGGAAGCGCTAAACAGTGTTTAACGTTCGTTATAAACCTGTAACAATTCAGTAATACCGCACTGAGAGACGTGTTTTAAACCACTCGCTCTAAATCCAAACCAAGACAAAAGGCTTACTGTCCAGGTAGTGCTCCAGATACATCCCGGCCGCCATCTTGGAAAACACACAAACACACACACACACCAACAGTAAAGTTGTTTCGGGCTTTGTGTGTTTGTCGCTTAACAAATAAATGATAACAACGACGTGTCAGAGATTTCCTAATCCTAACAGCGCTTCTTTAAAAGCAACCGGGTTCGTTTAGCCGGATAGCGTTATTAGAGATAACAGAGCGCTGCCGTGTGGCCTGGAAAAGGGCAGATCTATCGAGAGCAGAAACAACGATCAACGGATGAGCGGGGGATCTGCCGGTGTTACGGAAACCCGGAGAGGACATACGGGCGTTTTTTTTTTGTTATCTAAATTCTGATGAAGTGGCCGGTGAGTGTATAAACAATAAAAATATAAGAAAGTTTTTTTCTTCTGTAAATTGGTTAGAACTTGTTCTTCCAATGAAATCTTTATGTTTCATACATTGTTTCAGAAAATTATCTGTCTGTCTGTCTGTCTGTCTGTCCAGACAGATTTTGTAAAATAAAATAAAATCCCCTTGTGGTTATGTACAACTAACTGAAGTACAGAAAAAAAAGTTTGTACAAATTATAGCTAATCAGCTTAAATGTAATCTGTAATATTGATGTATGACAGAACTCTATGCCTAACTTATTAATTAATACAAAGAGATGTAAATATTTTTGAGTATCTTATGCTAAGCTGCTTTACGCTAGGTTCTTCCAATACACTTCCTGTCCTGTGATCGGAGAGTGAAAAACAGTTGAAAAATCCTAAAAATATATCAGATAAAAGACTTGAAAAGTCAACTCCAGCGCATGGCAAAATATCAAGTCCCCTACATACGAACGAGTTCTGTTTTGAGAGCTTGTTCGCAAATTCAATTTGTCCAAAAAGCATTGTGTAGGTATTAGGATACCAACACTTCTGGCTATACACAGTATATTACAGTACAGTCGTCTTAAGAATCATGCCGATGGTTAAACGATTTATGTTAAAAGAATGAACAACGTCTGCCATCTTTCCACTCAACTCCATTTTCTCAATTATTTTCGCTTTTGTCTCCATTGCTTGGCATTTCTTAGCTGTATCAGTTTCACTGTTGCTGTTTTTACGCTAGATTCTGGACATCTTGGGCTTGTACTGCACTGGCGCAATGTACGCCAGACATGTGATCTAAATTCTGATGAGAGGCCAGTTTCAAGTGATGCTGTGACAAAATCTGGCTGGGTAGACATACAGACAGACAGAAAATTTTCTGAGACTGGTTTCCTCCAATGACAGACAGAATTGCCTGAATTCCTCTTCTTCTTCTATGTTGTTGTTCAATGGCAGTTGGAATCCAGTAGGTTGGTTACCTCGAACTGTCACTGTGGCCTTGCACTTCCAGATTCTGGGTTCGATTCCCACCTCTGGTCTGTGTGCATGGAGTTTGCATGTTTTCCCCGTGCTTGGTGGGATTCCTCCGAGTACTCCGGTTTCCTCCCACAGTCCAAAGACATGCAGATTGCCCGTAATTGCCCGTAGTGTATTGTACGTGTGTGTGTGTGTGTGTGTGTGTGTGTGTGTGTGTGCGCGCGCCCTTCAATGGATTGGTACCCTGTTCAGGGTGTTCAGGGTGTACCTACCTCGTGCCCAAAGTCTCCTGGGATAGGTTTGCGACCCTGTATACAGGATAAAGCGGTATGGACGGTGAGTGAGTGAGTATTTTTTAGACTGTGGTCTAAGCTAATCATAAAAATGTTTTACTACCATCAAAGTGCCTTAAAATGAACAGCAATGCACTTATAGTGCTGTGATTTATTGCCGCATCTCTGACACTTAGCTATTAAGCAACTTAATAATCAACAAATGGGCCAAGCAACAACAACATCTCTGATTTAATTTAGGAGCTGCTTTTTACTTTTGCCATGACCTTCCCTTCTCTGGAGTGTGCATACCGATATCGATTAAAACTGTGCTACAAAATGTACATGACATAACTTTTTTGGCCTCAGTGTAGGCCATTTAATCTTTGAGTCACCAGAAAAATAGTAATAATGAATGCATCCCTTCTTAAGATTTCCATTAAAATAAAAATGGTGTTTCAGAGTTTTTTGTACCCAGTACAGTAAGCCAGCATTGTGTTCAGTTTCCTGTATTATCTAAGAGAGGTCCAGTAGATATTAAAGGTAAATATACATGCCTTGTATTATTATTTATTTGTCCTGATACTATACTTCACTTCAGAAATACAGAAACACTAGGGGGCTACAAGTATCATTATACAATATTACCTAGATTACTCGTCCACAATGCTACACCAACATGAAGGTTACTTATGCAAAGAAAATCCTGATAACATTTTCGGTTTTAAAGAATTAACAGGGGTTTTTGATCTCCTGTTCTTAGAAACAGATGGCTGTATGTGTCCTGAAAAGATCTGCGACAGGATTGCACCATTTTACCATCTGGACATGAATTATATCTACAACACATATGCCGCTGAGTTGCTAAATATGATTACTACAGTATCTGTCGGTATAAATTAAATATGGAATCTACCTTTGAGCACATTTATCAATGGCCTATAGTGTCTGTATAATAATATCTCTAAGTGTACTAACTGACAGTTCTTGGTTTTGCAAATTACATCTGTGTAGACAGAGGATGCTGCCTGCCAGTGTGTCAATAGTTTGGAGCGTGCCACCTGTACGATTATAGAGGAACTGCAAATTTGTTTTGTATATCAACATCAGTGCATGAATTACCAAATAATGTAATGAAACATTTTGACCCTTTTCTCTACTACCCAGCTGGCAGAGGGGGCAGTCATGGATCAAGTGAATAAGGCCATGGGTTACTGATCGGAAGGTTGGGGGTTCAAGCCCAAGCTGCCACTGTTGAGCCCTTAAACAAGGACCCTCACCGTGTCTGCTTCAGAGGTACCATATCCTGGCTGCCCCAATACTCTAACACCAGCTTCTTAACTGGGGTTTGTGCCAGAAAAAGAAAAAAACATATTGCTGTGCTGCAAGGTACATGTGATAAATAATTAAACTTTCTGAGCTGGCAACACGACCCTGTAAAAACCTGCCACTGAAATGATAGATATCTCTGCAGGGATGTTGGAGTATTTGTCACCCAATGTGCCTGAATATATAATCTTAATCTGCTTTATATAAATATAATATAAAGTAAACAACATAGGCCTGAGGATAGAACCCTGGGGATTTCCGCAGATGACACTGGGAAAAGAAACCATTATTCTTCTTTTAGAAGCTTTTAAGATTTGAACTATCACCAGCTACATTTTGAAAATTTATGAAAGTAATATTTAAAAGAAAATGAACATTAAAATGAATCTGATGACTAGTGATTTTCTAGAGAATGATTAATTAAAACTGGTGTAATTTCATCTTACAGGCAAAATTGTTTGTTTACCGATAATATAAACTCTCTTCTTTTAAATTTGCTGACTGTCATTATACAATGATGTTTGGAATTCTATCAAAATCCCCTCAAACAAACTGAGTTCACACCAAGACATAAAAGTGCATTTAGAGCCATAAAGCGACAACTCTTCACATATGAATTCACATGAATTTACAGAGCTATTTAAGTGTAAATGTTTTTGCAAATAATGTGGTGTTACATCCTCTAAAGGAGATAAATATGCAATAGATCAAGATTACTGGTGGTGGCCGCATGAGGGCATAAGAGTGGGATAAGGTTGAGAATAGTCTTGCATATGAACATTCTCATAGAGTTCATTATTATCTTTATCATTATCTTTCTGAAAATATTAGTTTCACATTTTTCATGTATTTGCATAGCCAAATCTAGCCACAGATTTTTATACACAATTGAATATGCTAAAAATTTTCCTCACTGGAATGCAGTGCTTGTTTTTTTCTTGTTGTTTATCCTACATGTTTGAGAGAGCTCTTCACATATTGCATTTGTCTGGTTTATTTTGCAAAAAGTAAACACATTAGATTCTTTGATTACTCATCATATTATTGTAGCTGAGAGTTTAAGTAAAATTGATTAATATGCTTTATGCAAGTATAATATAAAGGAAACAACACTGGCCTGAGGATAGAACTCTGGGGATTCCCACAAATGAATGATGCCCCTGGGAAAGAGAAACCACTAATCAATATCTTAAATGATATGTTGGACCGGTATGATAAAAATCATCAGGAAATTCCAGTCCATTGACTGAACTTATTGATTACAATTGCATGATCAGTTCTATCAAAAAATAATGAGAAAATACAGTATATAGTGAACTGTATACACTGGAGAACTCAATACTAAATAAATAGTACTGAATCAATGGAGGTAGCATGGTGGTTTAGTGGTTAGCACTGTCGCCTTGCACCTCCAGGGTCCTGGTTCGATTCCTGTCTCTGCGTGCATGGAGTTTGCATGTTCTCTCAGTGCTTGGTGGGTTTCTTCCAGGTACTCTGGTTTCCTCGAACAGTCTAATAACACACAGATTAGGATAATTGGTGTTTCCATATTTCTTCGTAATGTGTGAATGAGAGTGTAAGTGTGTGTATTGTTAGAACTAATAATATCCTGCGATGGATTAGCACCCTGTACATGGTGTACCTCGCCTCATGCTTTAACTCAACTGGGATAGGCTCCAGGTGTCCCCAAAACCCTGTATACAGGATAAAGTGGTATAGATGATGAGTGAGTGAGTGAGTGAGTGAGTGAGTGAATCAATGGAATAATGAACATAAATAAATGAGTGACACAAAGCTATGTCTCACAAAGGTAAAGTGTTTCAATATTAAGATACTGATCTTACACTAAAGAAATAGTAAGAATTGTCTAGTATTGTAGCAACACTTGGTACATGGGTATTTATGTGTGAGGGAGAAGAGAAAAAACAAGAAAGAGAAGACCATTTTCACCTTTATTGTGAAATCAAAACCAATAAAATTCAAGTAAAAAAAGAGAAATATTTTACAAAGAGAGAACAAGAAATTACAACGTGTCTGCACAAGTGTGCTCCTTCTTTTATAATGCGGCATGTTTATCAGTCATATTCAATCAAGTCATTTTTCTGCTGTCGTTTTGATTTCATCTGACAGTTGAAGCCATGGTCCACAACTAGCTTACAAAGCATGTACTGGAGTTAACTGTCAGAAGGTCAGGAGAGCAAAGAAATTAAAACATAAAATACAATAAAGGCCATTGTCATCAATAAGTGCAGTATTAGCCATGTTCCTCCTGCTATCAGGGTCCTCCCAAGAGACTATTAGCGACATTGATATTTCTGCAGCTCCTTCAGTCAAATACTCCTCACTTTAAAACAAGCAAATAAACCAAAGACTGCCTAAATCATGGTAAACCATGTTGCAAGTCTAACGAGATTTAACAGAACCTTTAGAACTAACAATTCTAATAGAGAGATTTGGCACAAAAACAAGAGAGATTATCACCCAACCATAGTGAAGCATGGGTGGTGGCAGCATTATGCTCTGGACCGTCTTGTCTTCAGCTGGGACATGAGGCTCAAGACAGACAGAATCATGGACAGCATCAAATACTGGTCTGTTTAGTAGAAAACTTGGAGGCTTCTGTTAGGCAGCTGAAGTGCTGCATTCTGTGCAGACAAGATCCTCTTGCAATCCAATAAAGCTGGAGTGTTTTTCCAACGATGAGTGGAATGGAATGTACTGCATGTGGGTGATGGAATAAATAAGTAGATACATAAATAAATTGTACACTGTTAGCAGCTAACCATTTGGTAAGACATACCTGACACATTTTAGCTAAAAACCATTGTAAAACGCAACAATGAACTGAGGGATCAGCTGAGATCGAGACTGATCAGCAGTCTATTTTAAAACATGCTATAAATAAGTGTTTTAGAGCACCAGATAATAGATATAATAAGATGCAAAAAATCTAATTTTTCCAAGAACCCTTTCTGCGTAATGATTGGTTACAAGAATTCAGTCTCATCTATGATGAGTTAGATCTCAACAAGCTGTGAAATACAAGCCAATCCGAGACTACGAAGGTGGCACTTAAACTCAGCATGTTTGCATCACAGATGAATATCAGTGGGAAGTGGCATTGAATTTGGGAGGCAGTGAGATCTGGGAACTTTAACCCCCCCTGAGCAGAGTGGTTAATTTGGGGAGTGATGTAAATGTCTATCAAAAGCACCTTCGGTCTTAGTTCATTTGACATTAAATTGATTTCCAAAACATATGTTGTGTCACACTGATGCTGTTGTGTTAATTGTCATCCTTCTGGTGAGTCGAAATCATTGGCTCACTTCTTAAAAGCAGCAGGAGGAAGCAAGTTAAAGATAAAGTGACTGCTATCCATGATCATTTTTATTTTTTTAAAAGTCCTAATGGGGATATTTAGACTACAATATTTGTTACCCCACAAATTACATTCAGGTGAAATATTCGTCCTGTTCAATTAAGTTACAAACAGTTCTATTGACTGTGCTACTTTTGATGTAGAAGTGCCACTTCAATGCTCATTCTGTTTAAACTCTAGATAATCTGTGAAAATCCCAGGGTATCAGCTCTTCCTGAAATACCCAAAGCACCCTCAGGCTCTGGCACCATCAAACACGCCCTTGTTCCCTCATGTCCCTCTTATCAGTTATTGGTTAAATAATAAAAAGATAAAACAATGATATGTAAAATGACATTGATTATTCAAATAAAGCTCCAGTAGAAGTCTTTGAGGTATTAACTATATATATTTATTTATAAATATGCATAAATTAACACACATTTGGTGAAAGGTAAATGATTAAATATTATGGCTTCCACCTTTCACCCATTGTGGCTAATATAATAGTCCGTGATCGATATACACTAGTATTTTGAACTTCATGTTATTGAACTACTGTGCCATGAGATCTTGAAATCATAGTTTATAATTGCGACATTTACGATTGAATGCTTTCTGTAAAGCAACCATGCCTCCAGTTTGAAAGATAACCTGACCTTATATAGTGCTGTTAATAATTGTATTTTTATTTAGTAATTAGACTTAAAATTTCTTTTAAAATGGTCTATACAGTGGGCGGCACAGTGGTTTATTGGTTAGCACTGTTACCTTGCCCCTCCAGGGTCCGGATTCAATTCCCACCACTGTGTGCATGGAGTGTGCATGTTCTTCATGTGTGTGGTGGGTTTCCTCCAGGTACACCAGTTTCCTGAAGGAAGCGCAT
Source organism: Clarias macrocephalus (assembly GCA_011419295.1). Classification (NCBI taxonomy): domain Eukaryota; kingdom Metazoa; phylum Chordata; class Actinopteri; order Siluriformes; family Clariidae; genus Clarias; species Clarias macrocephalus. The sequence goes on from JAAGKR010001462.1 coordinate 32,137, forward strand.
AATCTCCACCAAGATCCCTGAACTGCAATCTACAGCAAGCAGTGCTGGACCAAGGCCAGTCAGATCGTGAAGGACCTCAGCCACGCCAACAATGGACTTTTCTTACTGTTGTAGTCAGGAAAGCGCTTCTGCTCCCTGACGGCCAACACAGAGAGAGACTGAGGAGGAGCTTCTTCTCGCAGGCTATAAGGACTCTTAATTACAACGCCACATAGGACATAACATTCTGATCTACTTTCTCACAAACAATCTCTCTACCCACTACGCTGTTCATCACACATTACATATGGCACACTTGCATACCACAGAACTGTGAACTTTGAACTGCAACCTTTGCACATTATTCTTGCCCATAACTGGACATGGGTCTACATTCCCCTTCAACCCTATTTTATTATATTATTTTAATATATTTATGATATATTTTATTCTTTTTACAGCTAAAGTTTTTCCCTGATTTCTGAAACTGAAACTTTTCTTTTGGGAAATTTTTAGGTCATCAGCAGTCATATAAGCATTTAACTTCATATCACACTGTGCATGACTGTGTATGTGACAAATACAATTTGATTTGATTTGATTTTGATTCTGAACACTGCGTCCAGAGGTATGTACAATGGGCACTATGCATAATGGGTGCATCGCTTCATGCGCTTCCCTTTTTCCCCACTATACAGCCACAGTGTCAGTCTGGACTCATCAGACCATATGACCTTTTCCATTGCTTGAAAATCCATTCTAGCAAACAGATGCCTACTGTAATTTTCTTTCTAAATAATCTCACTAACAAGTGGTTTTCTTATTTTCTTATGTACTACCCGTACATCATTCTTAACCCAGTTCCAGTCATTTAATGTGTTCTTTGCTTGATGCAGGCCAGTAATTTAACCCTTCTGAAATGGCAACAGACAGAGCATGTGTTTTTTTATGTTGGCTTTAAACGCTATTTTATTTTGTTTTTTTTTGTATGTTTACAATCTCTAAAGCACAAATTATGATATCAGCTTGTATAGATCTGGAGTCTTTACTCTAAGGTGAAAGCTGAGCTTGAGCCATTGCAGCAAAACGCTCTCCACAGCACAACAGTGTCACTGGATCGCCTCACTGAATGCATCACACATTCAGGCTTGATGCGCTACCCCATATAGTGAACAATGACTCATCTGACCTCTTCACAACTATTTTGACCAGTAACTATGGTTTCTACACCACTGAACTATGTTCCCTTTAAGGTTATGCACAAAAACCCTACTCTTACAGTAACTGAATTTCTGGTTTTATTTACAATTTCTATCCATATCCAAATATAAGTCAATATTCTTACTGAAAAAAATGCCAGTTTAGCAGTGACTGATGCTTTTGTTATTGGTGTCTGAATAGCAAACCCTCTGTCATGAGCCACTCAGAGTGGGAATATACAGTACTTGCGTCTAACTTCATGGCAGCTTCATATATCCTGCGTTTGCTCAGTGTGTAGCTTGTGCATGTTCTCAGAAATGAACATACTTGCCAAGACACAATATGTATGTAATCAGTAGGTGGAGTGTAGTCATAAGGTATTTCAAAAATGGCAGAAAAAAATAACCCCCCCCCCCCCCATTGTTGAGGATTTCTCCCAATTTTCTGCATAATTTAGTTATATCCAATTCCCTCCCGTCATTTGGGCATTCCCCATCAAGGCCACTACTACCAATCAAGGGAGAGCCGAAAACTATCACCCGTTTCCTCCGAGCCATGTGACTCCACCATCCACATCTACTACTTTGAACCGGAAGCTCACCCACCATCGGGGCCAGCATAATGCATTTGGAGGACAGCACTATCCACTAACTCCGTCCTCTTGTGTGAGTTCACTGACTCCCATAATCAGCTTAGAGCCGCTATTGCGCTCAATGCCTCCCAGCCCTTCCCTTTGAGAGAGCTCAGCCAATCAGTTCTCTCTATGCCCCCAGCTGTGAGATGCTACAGCATCACCTGGGATTCAAACTTGCCATCTCCAGATGATAGGACGAACTTGTTACTGCTGTGCCACTCCAGGGCCCATTAAGTACCATGTTAAATGTCGATGTGGAAACTAAGCTCCTTGAGCGTCAAAATGTTTACTTAATTTATGCAAAACTGCCTGATTTAATTCTCCAGAGTGCCCCCTATTGGAATCCTCTGGTAACACTCATAGCATATACACACATGGACAAAATTGTTGGTACCCTTCGGTCAATGAAAGAAAAACTCACAATGGTCACAGAAATAACTTTAATCTGACAAAAGTAATAATAAATAAAAATTCTATGAATGTTAACCAATGAAAGTCAGACATTTCTTTTCAACCATGCTTCAACGGAATTATTTTAAAAAATAAACTCATGGAACAGACCTAGACAAAAATTATGGTACCCCTAACTTAATAGTTTGTTGCACAACCTTTTGAGGCAATCACTGCAATCAAACGATTCCTGTAACTGTCAATGAGACTTCTGCACCTCTCAGCAATGTTTTCCTCTTAGCCATTCTTGGGTGTTTTTAGCTGTGTGTTTTGGGTCATTGTCCTGTTGCAAGACCCATGACCTGCGACTGAGACCAAGCTTTCTGACACTGGCCAGCACATTTCTCCCTTGATAGTCTTGAGATTTCATTGTACCCTTCACAAATTCAAAACACCCTGTGCCAGATGCAGCAAAGCAGCCTCAGAGCATAACAGAGTCTTCTCCATGTTTCACAGTAGGGACAGTGTTCTATGTTCTAGTATAGGACATTCTCCCAGAAGCTTTGTGGCTTGTCAACATGTAGTTTGGCAAATTCCAGTCTGGCTTTTTTATGATTTGTTTTCAACAATGGTGGCCTCCTTGGTCGGTTCCCATGTAGTCCACTTTGGCTCAAACAACGACGGATGGTGTGATCTGACACTGATGTTCCTTGAGCATGAAGTTCACCTTGGATCTCTTTAGAAGTCTTTCTGGGCTCTTTTGTTACCATTTGGATTATCCATCTCTTTGATTTGTCATCAATTTTCCTCCTGCGGCCACGTCCAAAGAGGTTGGCTACAGTCCCATGGATCTTAAATTTCTGAATAATATGTGCATCTGTAGTCACAGGAACATCTAGCTGCTTGGAGATGGTCTTATAGCCTTTACCTTTAACATGCTTGTCTATAAATTTCTTTCGAATCTCCTGAGACAACCCTTTCCTTCACTTCCTCTGGTCCAAGTTGAGTGTGGTACACACCATGTCACCAAACAACACAGTGACTACCTGGAGCCCTATATATAGGCCCACTGACTGATTACAAGATTGTAGACACCTGTGATGCTAATTAGTGGACACACCTTGAATTAAGAAGTCCCTTTGGTCACATTATTTTGTCTTTTCTAGGAGTACCATCATTTTTGTCTAGGCCCGTTCCATGGGTTGAAGCATGGTTGAAAAGCAATGTCTGACTTTCATTGGATAACATTCATAGAATTTTTATTAGTTTTTTATTAATATTTATTAAAGTTATTTCTGTGACCATTGTGTTTCTTTCATTGACCGAAGGGTACCAACAATTTTGTCCACGTGTGTAGGCAATAATGTCACAGTGTTGTCGGTTAATTATGCAAACGCATGGTTTAAGACATGATGGTCAGCTATTCTGGAATAGTTGCAAAAACAGTATTGTCAAGTGCATATGCAAAACCCATCAAGCACCATGATTAAACTGGCTCTGAAGACCTTCCCAGGAAAGCCAGACCAAAATTGACCTCTGCTGCAGAGGAGAAGTTCATTTAGCGTCACCAGCCTCATAAATGAATAATCAATTAACAAACAGAACCTCAGAATAGTACTAATATGAAGGCTTTACAGAGCATAAGTAGCAGATACATCTCAATAGTATGTAGTTAGAAGGTGTGTCCAAACTTTTGAGTGGTAATGTACATGTAACAGCATTGTAGGATGATTAGTGCATCATGCAGTAGATCTGTCTGTAAGTATTTGCCTGCATTAGGGTTTTTTCCCTTTAATTTGTCACTCATCTGGGTAAGTATAAAGTTCTGTGAAAAAAGCAAAAAAACTCTGATGTTTAAGTAAATAAAAATATTCTGTAAAGAAATAACTCTTTGATAATAATCATTTGAAAACTTTGTAAATTATATCAATATGTAATGTTGCTACTGTTGGTCCTGCAAGTGTTATTAACCTTTAGGGTTTAGTGGTATGCACTGTTGCAATGCACCTCCAGGGTTGAGGGTTCAAATCTCACCTCCAGTCTGAGTGCATGGAGTTTGCATGTCCTAACCATGCTTTGAGGGTTTCCTTCCTCTCACAGTCCAAAAACAATGCACTGTAGACTGATTGGGACATTTGAGAGTGTGTGGTTGTGCCCTGCTAAATGTTGGCACTCACATAGAGGTGGACCCCATCTTTGTGCATTGAGCTCCAGGCCCCTCGCGAGCCTATGCAGGATAAGCGGTCTAGACAACGTACATATTGAGACAGTGATTTTCTTTTCTACTTCTGCATAACTAAGAGCAATAGATACCTTGATAGAATCAAACATCTTCCCTCTCATTTTTCTCACCTTTCTCTTATTCCATCTTCCTTCATCCAGAATAGTACTGTATCATCCTAATCCCCACCTGGACCTCATGTTTCTTCAGAGCAACAAACCAGTGCAGGTCACACTCTCAAGTAGTGAGATCTGTATGCTGTGTGCACATGACTGGGTGCGTTCAAGGTCACGGAGCCCACCCCCAACCGTGTGAGAAAACAAGCGAGAAAGAGTGACAGTTGTTGTTCGTAGTCTGCACAATGTGATGGTGCGAAATAAAAATGGAAAGTGGGGAGAAACAGAGCGCAGACAATGATGCAGCGCATTGTCAGAAAGAAGCTGGCTGCGAACACTGTGGTCGGTCCATGCAGGCTGAAATATGTTGGTTTATGATTCAGATCATCTCCTTTTCAGCTCAAATCAGACGTAGCGAAGATGAAACGTTGAGTGAGTTCAGATTTACTGTATAAAACAGAAAACATGGCAATGGAAAATCATAGAGAAAAATATTATCTCACTCCATTATATAGGATGGTTCATATTGATTCAAATCTGACAGCCGACAAATGAATATATGTGTGTGTGTGTGTGTGTGTGGGAAGGCAGGAAGGAGGGGTGAAGCAGGGTGGGCTTGCTGGAAGGGAGGAGACATGGATGACGGCGAGAGTGAGAGAGGCACACGCTCACACGCAGCTTTGCAGAGAGCGAGAGAGAGAGCGCGAGCGAGAGAGAGACACGGAGAAGAGGACAACAGATACACCGGGAGAAGAAAGGGAGCGATGTCTGCACCTCTTTCTCAGTTACTTGCCGGCCCTCAATAAGACACCATGGGCTGTATTGGCTCCCGGACTATCAGTAAGATCCTCTGCTTGTTTTTCATTACATTTATCTTTTTTTATTATTAGGATAAATGGGGTGGTAGAGTGGACGATGCTAATACACGCACACACACACACACCAACCAAGGAAACTGGCAGTGTTTCTATGGAAACCCTCTGGTTAAAGGCTGTTTGTCTTCGAGGATTGACTCAGATTTCTAATGGTCCTGAAAGGATGCCAGGAGAAAACAGAAGAACTGAAAGGTGTTGAAGGCAGCATCCAGATGATGGGGTTAACTGCCACACGGGAATCACGGACGAGGGGGGGTGGTGGTGGTGGAGGGGTAGATTTGACGTTACACAGTTAGTGATGGAAGCGAGACACAAGAATGTAGGTAGATGTATGATAATCTCATGATAGAAAAGATTAAGGAGGAGTAAAAGGAGTGAGACGAGACATTCCAAGGGCTCGAGCAGATGCGACAAACGTGCATGCTGTCTGTGAGTTTGAACGCTCACTAAGTTTATTTAGAGATAAACTGCATTATGTGCAATTGAGTTTGTGTGTGTGCGTTTGTGAAAAAAAATGCCATTAGCCTGCATTTTTATCTAATGGCACAGTAGAGCTAATTCAATGATGGGATTCAGAGCATAAATCATGACTGTTTAGTTCTGCTTTTTCTTAAGGGACGTGAACAACTGCCATTCAAAGAGTCGCACCTATTACACCAAACCTGGGCCGGTGCCTGAGCCGGAATGAAACAATTGGCGCCATATTTGACCTTTGATTGTCATTGAGTCAGCATTAAAGCGCGGAGAGACAAAGTGCCGTTTTTGTCACAGAAACATAAGGACCGGGGTATATCTGACGCCCTACGGAGAAGAAGCCGCAAGAAAAATCGTCCCCTTTCAGGAATGTTTCATTCTATTCGTTTGCAGCTTTGTCATGAATGAACCGCTTACTTGCTGCTTATATACAGTACAGGTGTAGTTGGACCTCACTGGAAGATTGGAACTGGGTTTAGTGTTTGCAAAGGAGAAGCGTGGCTCTCATATTTAGCATGATGATCTATTATTAGTATCTGGTTTATAGTGAGAGAAGGAGAAGAGATGAGGTTTTGATGCGTAGAATATGGGTCAAGTGCTTATCATACAATAGTCCACTGTCTGGTTTGGTGTGGTCTGGTCTGGTGCGAGAAATCGTCTTCATCTTCTCCAAAAACATGTGCAATAGACCTCAAGGACTGCATCACAATCTGCAGGTCTAACGCAGTTCATAATTCCTGTTGCTTTCTTAATTACAAATCGGTCGCATGTTAACCACGGCAGATTCCAGACATAGTACTAATTATAGGACAAAACAATTGAGTTGAGTCAAGGCCTGAAGACAACCTGAGATCGTCACCTTACGCTAGTACCATGCAGCATGTGCAAGAAGATTTTTAGTATAATGAATCCTACTGTATATGGCTTCATAAATCATATCTCTTAATGTGAGATTCATTATTTAAATAGCAAGTCAAACGCCCGATTCTTGAAAATTCTGTCTGTGGGAACTGTGCACCAACACCACTTGTGCAGAGCATTACAGGAACTCGGGTCCCTAGAACAGTCCTGACCTTGCTCCAAATAATTTCCACTTGTTTAGGGCCATTAATGGAGTTCCTGGGAGGCCAGCGTTTCAGACAGAAATCAGACAGGTAGTTCGATCGTGGCTCCTATGTTTAGAGAAAGGGCTTTTTGACTAAATAGAACTGAAGTTTGCTCAAAACATCTATAAATCTGATGTCTGAATATAAGGTAGGTAGGTTTTGGAAACCTATGGAAGTGTGTGTGCATGATGTGTGGCAAAGGCCTCGAGAATGAAGTGGTTACTGAAAAGAAATTATCAGCTGCTAATTTGGCTTCTTTATTTATCTTGCCCCTGTTGAAGTATATTTGTTAAAATTAGAAAGTATACCATGGCACAGTGTCAGCATTTACACGACTAAACACTCAGGGGATGGGTTGCACAAGTAGTCAGCATTGTCGTCTCTTACCTCCAGGGGTCAGGGCTTTGAATCATTTCTCTGGTCTGTGTGCATGGAGTCCTCACACAGCCCAAAGACAAGCACTGTAGGCTGATTTGGTGTTCCCAAATCGCTCACAGTGTATAATTGGGTTGTGTGTGTGTGCGCTTGTGCCCTGTGATGGGTTGGCACCCCCCTCCAGAGTATCCCTGAGTTCCCTAGGATAGGTTTGCCCCTCGCCCTACACGGAAAGAGGCTGGCTGGACATCCAAAGTGAAATTGTTATTTTGCAATTGTCAATTGCAATTGCAATGTGTTTTTAGTTAAGCTTAATCATCGCCATGTGCTTTCTTGGAAACATTGTGAAAATTAGGTACTTACATTGAGAAAACTGATGCTGTGTTTGATGAAAACTAATTTTGGAAAACTTTTTGGTCATGCTCAGGTGAGAAACAGGTGAAGATTCTTCTACTGTACATATTAGGATCATTCAGCCAAAAACGTGGTTGCCTCTGCCAAAATGTTCAAGTTATGTCAAAGGTCCATCTACAAGTGTCTCCAACCTTCTTGTTCTATCTATCTATCTAGCTATCTATCTATCTAGCTATCTATCTATCAAACTATCTGACATCAAACTTTTAGAATATTACGTAGTTTAATGTGTAAAGTAAAAGAAACTCAAATTAGTCCTCTTTCATTAATATCCTAATTATTACGCACTCATTCACTCATCTTCTATACCGCTTTATCCTGTATTCAGTGTCGCTGGGGTTGTGGAGCCTATCCAAGGAGACTTGGGGCACGAGGCGGGGTACACCCTGGACAGTGTGCCATTCCATCACAGGGCACACACTCACACTCATTTACACACTACAGGCGATTTGGGAATGCCAAGTTAATCTGCATGTCTTTGGCCTGTGGGAGGAAACAGGAGTACCCGGAGGAAACCCATCAAGCACGGGGAGAACATGAAAACTCCATGCACAGAGATCCCGAGATGGGAATCAAATCCAGACCCTCGAGGTATAATTCCACAGTGCTAACCACTACACCACCGTGCTGCCTTTAAGTATTATTATTATTAATAAATATTAGGACATCATAAATATTACGGCTATTATATGAATACCACTTTTTTTTTTTTACTATACACATAGTCTCTTATTTTCTGCATTAAAATCTCTGCTTGATAACCATGTAAGATTCCATGATCCGGTCCACACTGTGACTAACACGGTCTCAAGTGACTGGTCAATAATATATGATTGATAACTGTGTTTCTGTTGTGTGAATGATCCAACATGAAGAGAGATAGGACAGATCGGGGGGGGGGGGAGGAGAGACTGACTGGCAGAGTAAAGCAGACTGCAAAGAATGAGTCAGAGGAGAGGAAGGTGGGAGGGAAGGACTGAGCTATGAGGAAGAGGAAGGCCAGTATAAAATGTACAAAAGAGGAGATTAAAAGGTCTGTTTCAGAATTCTTCAACTATCAACAACATTACCATAATGTTGTTTGTTTCCACAGATTACTTTGGTTTTCATCTGATTTACATTGGACCAGTCTTGTCTTTGCTTTACAACATACACCGATCAGCCATAAAATTATGACCACCTTCATAATATTGGGCAGGTCCCCCTTTTGCTACCATGCCAGTAATGCATTGTGTGTTCTGACACCTTTCTATCAAAACCAGCATTAACCTTTTCATTAATTTGATCCACACTAGCTCTTCTATTGGATCAGAATACATGATCTAGCCTTCACTCCCCATGTGCATCAGTGAACCTTGGCCACCCATGACCTTGTCACCAGTCTTGATCACTTCAGACCAGGAACATCCCATAACACCTGCGTTTTTCGAGTTGCCCTGACCCAACCATTATAATTTGGCCCTTCTCACAGTAACAATCTAGTAAATAGATTGTGAATATCTAGTTACAGTGGTGGCTGAAAATGGGTGAGATATATTAAGCAGCAAGTGACCCTTTTTTCCTGAAGTAAATTTGTTGACAAAAAAAATGGGCAAGCATTAGGATTTTTAAGTGACTTTGACAAGGGCGAAATTGTGATGGTTAGAGGACTGGGTCACAGCAACTACAACACTGCAGCTATTGTGGGATGTTTCTGGTCTGCAGTGGTCAGGACATACCAAAAGTCATCCATGGAAGGAAAACCGGTGAACTGGAGACAAGGTCATGGGTGGTCAAGGTCCTGGAGATTGCTGATGTACATGGGAAGCAAAGACTCCAACTAGAATAGCTCCAACTGACGAAGTGGTTGTCATAGAAAGGTGTCTGATCACACAGTGCATTACTGTTATAGGCCAAAAGGGGTCTTGAAGATGGAAGATGTGCAGGGTTATAAAATATCAGTGTCAGAACAATGGAACCTTCTTGAGGCTTAGGATCATGCCATACATCACATCTCTACTGAGGAACTCAGGCAAGCTTTCCATGCCACCAACCTCCAGCTCAATCCCACACCTTTACCCAAATCATGAGGTATTTTTCAGCCTACTTCCTCAGAAGCTGTGCTCTTTAATGCACTGCATTGCCCTGTGATGTATGATGTATGATTTATGATGAACCTCCTGTAGACTGCAAATGCTTTTTCATGCAATGGACCATTATGTTTGTTCCCCTACTGTTTATGCCTACAGTGAAAACAATATATTCTCTCTGGTCACTGGAAAGTCTCCAGCTGAGGCCATGGCTTCCTTTGATGGACAAAAGTAAGGTCTTCAAGCACCTAGTTTCAAAGCAGGAGAGCACTTTTTATGCTTCAACAGCTACAGTCATCAGATTATTCTCTCACCTTCTGCAGCTTACCTAGAGTTTTCATTCTTTTCCCCTTGTTTCTGCTGCCAGTCTCCATTCTGTTCTTGTCTTTAGTGCCAAGTAAGAAAATTAAACTTGGGCGAACACACTTATTGGTGAAGCTAAGCGATCACTGACAAGTGTCTGAAAAACCTTGGCTTCACTGTGGTTAGAAAAGTCACTAGATTCTGGTCAGGATCTCAGTGAATGTGCGTGGATATACAACTGGGGCAACAATGCATTACAGGGCACTGTGCACTGTGCCAGTTCAATAAAAAACTGGAGAAACTCATGAATAAAGGGGAGAACTATGAAACTCAGTAATCCCAGGTGGAAGTTAGGTGCTTGTCTTTTCTGCACAAAACAATACAACCCTGAAATGGAGCATTTGCCCTGTCTTTCTGAAAGAAAAAGAAAATTGTGTCCAATCACCTGAACCTCCTGTTGGTGCTATGTGTTCTGGCTTTGTTCCAGATGGCAACCTCTTAGGAGAACATTTCTATAGGTGTACGCATCATCCTCCATCATGTTTCCATCATTGTTTTAATGGGCAAATTGGTTTAGAGCTACCCTGACTAGCACGGTGTGACCTTGTATTGCTCTTGAGAAGCTGAGTGTTGACCTGCGCTGTCGCTCTCAATGCACGTCCCTGCCATGCACAGCTACCAGAATAGAGAGCATCAATAATTGAGACCAGGTGCCACTTGCACCAGCTGAACATAAAATCATAACTCGCGTCTAAATATAATCGCGTCTAAAACATATTCTGAGAGTAGTTAGGTAAACATTTGAGGGGTGTTGACTTTTGCTTGCACAACAGACACTTACTGTAAGGTCCATCAGTACTTTTAGTGCTTGATGAGCTCACCACCCAGAAAAGTTTATTTTCTCATCACCAGGCACTCATGAACACATCCCTGAGATAGACAGGAAACATTACATCCATGATTGCAATACTATAAAACACAGGGAAGTGGTTAGTGTCCATTTTCTCAAGGGTAATATATTTACCAACATGTTAACCCTAAGTGAATGAACAAAACCGAGAAGGATCATCTACTGCTTGTGTTTATGATTTGTTCTGCTGCTTAAGTGGGAATGCAATGAAAACATAACTGATGCCTGCAAAAATAAATCCATGTTTGAGTATGCTAACCAACAATGTATTATACCAGGGGCATTCAAGTCATACCAGGACTTTTGCTTGTGCAGAATAATAGAATACAGCTATTAGAGTTAAAAACTGCATTATTTCTCTGTATAATCCCCTGCTACACTAATGCAATCACCCCAGCGCTTTACTAGTGCTTGGATACCATCAAGGTAAAAAGCTGGATCCATGCTTGCACAGCCTGTCTGATTCATGTCTGAAATGCTGGCCTCCCAGGAACTCCATTAATTGAAGCGACTGTACAGGGGATGTGGCGGTAATTCCTAGCCGAGTTTATGAAACGTGCAAGTGGTGTTGGTGAACGATTGTTTGTACAGCTCCCACAGTCTCTCTTATGAACGTACCACCTTGTTTCACGTTTGTCAACTGCACATTCTGATATTTTTGGATTGTGTCGGTTTAAACAAAAAGCACCATGTTGCTGAACACAGCAACAGAAACTCTGATCTATCCTCTCATATTCATGTTTTGATCTGATCTCAAGTCTAAATTTCTTCAGCGTAAAAAGCACCTACCTGGGGTTAACCTCTTTGTCGAACCTGGGAAATGTGATCCCCATTAGACCACTCTATCCTGCTTGGGTGACATCCTGAGAGTACAGGTGTTAAAAATGGATGAGGGAAAAAGATAACAGAAACCGAATGGCTGCACACAGTGAAAGCACTCCGGACCTATTTTTACTGGTGCTTCATTCAGAACTAGCTGCACCTCTTACCTCTTACTGTGTACACACACCTTTTATCAGTGCTCTCAGTCTGAAAGATGTTTACCTGACGCAAGCATTCATTGCAGAATTGGACGACTCTAATACCACATGCTCCTTCGATAAATAACAGTAAAAGGCTTTGCTTATGGTTTAAACAGGTTTCTTTTCGCACCGTTTGTCATTTTTGAAATTAAAAAAACACACACAACAGAATTAAATCGTATATTCATTGATCTCTGTATACAGTATACTTTGACATGGCATGCATGAAAAACCTTAGAACATCTGTGAAAGCTAATACAATATATACCTCAATAATATCAGAAACTGACAACAAATTTCAAATTTAAGTGCGAACAGGATTTGTGCTAGTAAGTAATATGCTCAATATCGGCCAATACACAGTAATGTCGCTGATCATTTTTTAAATGTTAAACTAATAATACAGAAAATGTGTGTGCCAAAGAAGCTACTTCTGAAGTTTATGCAACGTGGAAGTGACCAATCTTGCTTCCCTAAACATTTCAAGTTGGCAACTTCAGCCACTTTAGAGAGATGATTTTTCAGTGTTATACTGTATCACTTCAAACACTAATAATGATTTTAAATTATTATTAGTGCAAATAATTCTGAGTTCTTTATGAGTATTGTTACTAAAATTGGTGGAAGCTTCTAGCAGCATATGGACTGTGAAAATGTTGCTTAAAGTTAAGCACTTTCCCTCAAATTACTAAAAACAGTGGTTTTGTTGAAATGCTCCAAATTAGACACACATTATGTGTCTATGCTATGTGATCATTAAACTACCGTTTAAATTATTCCATTGAAATTGGCCAATTTTCTAATCTGCCTGATCATTATCGTTAACACATATACCATTAGAAGTCCAGGGTTACCTCAGTGCTTTGCATAAGCGATGGTTTTTGATAAAATCTTAAGATGCAAAAAAATCTGTAGTGTCCGTAACCATGTCATATCCATGTTGCAATATCTTAACAATTTAACAAAATAGAAGCATTAAGTATTATGAAAAAAGATGGTACATGATCCGATCAGGAAATTTACTTTTTCACCTTAGGTGAGACACTTTTTAGCACCAATACCAGGTTTTGCCCATATACTGTATAACCTCACATAGAAAAGAAACCTACAATTAAATTCAACTTGTATGGTGAAACAATGAATATAGACTCCTTAGGGGCTCATTTGCACCAGATGTGTTGTGTGAACCATCTCCTATTTCAGTTGCATTTTAACATCCTTTTAAATCCACACTGCTGCATCAAATTACAGCATATAATTCAACACACAATCTATTTGCTCCATGGCTTTGGTAGCCTTTCACTGCTTTCCCTCGTGTCTTTCCAAATCCCTGGCTATGAAGGATTATATCTCAAATGTGCTGTCCCTCTGGTTACCTCTGCCTGTCCACATTTCCTGCAGCTACAGGTTGCTTCTTTTGTTCAGAAGAAATGATGTAGCCTGCAGCCCTGTGTTTTTTTTTTCTATTGAGGTCTAAATATGGTTAGGTTTATGGCTCTTAGGGCCAACTTACAAGACGTGTTGTAAAAGGCATTACATGTAGCACATTGCATCAGTCTTATCCAGCTTCATTTGAACAAGCTATTAAATCCACACTGCGGCATCCAATTAAAGTCTGCACATCACACTGCTCTTGTTCGTGCTTTGTATATACACTTTTCTAACTTGCGTGTGTAAGTTACCTGTAAATTTAATTGATATACACCGAGCTCACCAAAAACACTCCATAAAGGATGTTAATATATAAATACAGTAGTCTTGAGCTCTCTCATTTCTTCATATTAAATGTTATATATAATAAACAGGGCATTGGTGGCTCAGTGGTAGGTGTTTCACCTGCCATGCGAAAGGCCCGGGTTCGATTCCCAGCCAGTGCCCAAACCCCAGCCACTGTATACAGTGCTGGTCCTAAGCCGGGTGAAATGGGAGGGTTGCGTCAGGAAGGGTATCCGGCGTAAAACCTGTGCCAAGCTTGTATGTGCAGACCAAGTGTCCGCTGTGGCGACCCCCTGCCCAGAGCAGCCGAAAGACCAACAACATATATAAAATAAACAACCTCAGCAGCAACCTCATTTTCCCTCTCATCTTTTCCAACCACTCAGCATCACCAGTATACTAATCTCCTGATCTCTCATCATCCGCACCTGTTTCTCACTGGTTCATGCCTTTATTGAAATGTTTTTTATGCTTGAATGATTCTAAGGTCACTGTGTGGCTTAACAACCAAAAAACATTCCTCTGAAACAGCTCAGGTACAGGGACTCGACTACTAAAACCAAAAACTTGCCAAAATTAGAGCCAAAAAAAAACAAAAAAACAAGTCATTGTCTCCAGGAAGCCTGGAGAACTATTCCTCAAGACTACATACAAAAGATATAATAAATCTGGCTCTTTCGAGGCAAAATATAAAAAAATGAAGGGTGGCTCAAAACATTTGCATAGTACTCTAAATCCTGTTTCTTTAAAGTTGTATTTGTTTTGTTGACTCCTATAATTGATAATACATTATTCTGATATATTAGAATACTACCATTAATATCTCACATACAGTATAAGTAATAATGTAAAATCTTTTGTTTGTTTTGGTATTTTTGTCCATCCAAATGCCACTTGGCATCGGATACTCCTGCACTGAAAATACATCTGTCGTTCCTGTGGCAGTTACTTAAGGGATTGGGTTGCCAGCTCAGCACCCAGTCTTCATTCAATTCACACACTACGGGCAATTTGGGAACGCCAATTAGCATAGCCTGCAAGTTTTTGAACTGTGGGAGGAAACAAGAGTACCCGGAGAAAACCCCCCAAGTACGGGAAGAACATGCAAACTCCGCGCACACAGACTCGAGGAAGGAATCGAGGTGTGAGGTGAACCACTACGCCACCATGCCAGCATAATGCTGAATCTAGTACACGCTTACACATTTCTCTTAATATTCTGTTAACTATTTTGTAAAACGTCCTCTTTTGCAATCATTATTACCATGAAACACAGTGCTTGATTAATCTGTCAATAACAATGCACAATAAAATTCTTTAGCTACAATTCTAATCACTAAAGACTATGGGAAAATTCTTAATGGTCTTATTTTGACTCTACATCTTAAAACAGGGTCTAGAAAAGAATTCTACCAGTGTGAGAGAGCACTACAATTGGGCACTGCAATTCATCACAACTAAATGGGCTTTAAGACAAACACTTCCCTACTCTGAACAAGCATCTTGATTACACATTTCAGGAACAGATTGCTAAAACGAGAATGCTACAACCTCTGTCAATGTTCTAAGAGTTTGCACCCTCTTTGCATACATTCCTCTTCTTGGTTCCTTCATACTGAAATGTTTCCTTTTTATTCTCACCATACCCAAATATACTTGTGTATTCCCTTGCCAGACTGTTACAACCCTTCATATCCTCAATCGATGCTGAAAACCTCTCATGAGACATCTGAATCTCACTTCTTGGCCACACAGTTCAAATTGAAAGATTAGATTAGAAGCAGAGAAAAACATTCGGGCATTGGCGGCTCAGTGGTAGGACTCTCACCTGCCGTGCGAAAGGATTGGGTTCAACTCCCAGCTAATGCTCAAACCCCAGCCACTGGATGCAGTGCTGGTCCCAAGCCCGGATAAAATGGGAGCATTGTGTCAGGTAGGGCTTGGAACTGGCACTACATCCAGGGCCCATTTTTTTTAAAGTATAGGCTTTAGGTTACACTTACAGTGTCTTACTGGATTTTCAAACTCTGACAAAATGGACCAGACTGTGGTACTTTCGAAGTGTATCTTCATAGTGTGACCCTTGAGCATTCAAAGACAATGCATGGCTTTTTAGAGTTTTTAGGATGGTTATTGGGGTTTCATGTAAGGGCATCAGACATCTTCCATGGCAGGTCACATAAAATCACTTCTTAAAGAAAAATTTCAAGTCAAAAATTAATTAAAGCTTTTAAACAATCTCAAGGAACACTGATTAACCAGTAACCCCGCATTATCCCCTGCAATCCTGATAAGTCATTGCAGCTGAAGTGGACACCTTTGAAAATGGCATGGGGTGTGTGGTTTCGCCATAATCAACAGGAGTCGAGTCATTACCTCCCTTGAGTGAAATACAGATAAAAATTCCCCATTTAATTCTCTACAGGCCTCAAGCCCCTTCCAGTGTGCTTTAGGTTACCGACCGTTATTGTTTCCATGGTTTCCACTAATGATTAGATGAGGAGAAGTGAGCAAACCCGGGAGGTGTTAATTAAATGTGTAGTGACAGAAAAAAAGGGTTCAAGCGGACTAACATTGTAACAGATTAACAAGACTCCAGGCTTTGTTAAGGTAAGATGGTCTGAGTAATCACCAGAGATATACAGTACAGATGGTATGACTACCATCAAGATAATTGAGCTATTATTTTTTAGTTATTTGTTTTATTATTTTTTGAGGAGAGCTGAAGACTATCACATGTTTCCTCTGAGCCACGTGACCTTGCATCATGCACCATTAGGAGTCGCCTAACAAACTCGGAGGACAGAACTTTTCATACTTCCATTTGAATGAGCTTACAGACACCCGTTATTGGCTGTAGAGTTGCAATTCATGTGAGATTGCAGAGTGCCTCCCATCTCGCCCCTCTGATAGGCCAATCAGCTCTTTGCAGGCCCCCGTCTGCCGGAGGCTACAGCATCACGCTGGAATCAAACTCGCAAGCTCTTATTGATTGGATATTTAAAGTTATTAGAAAAGTTCTCACTCTTTTGGCTCTCAAGAACTACCTCTAATTTTGCTTTGATTTCCATGTGCAGCTGCAATAACCCTTGTCCCATTTTGTCTGAGTGTTTATGCAAAACCAAGTAGTGTGCCCAACTGGATTGGGTACTTAGCCTTAAGCATGTGCGTATATGAATTACCACAGTGCAGGTGTTACTTACCTCTTTGTTGTCCCACAAAATTAATGTAGCACGGTATTACAGTGCAATCACTCCATTTGTATAAATATGTCAAATCTAGAAAAGATTATTATAAGCAGAAATCAATTGTTACATGTTGCATTTGGATATCCAAGCATTAAATGGTCAGCCTAATTGGTTACCATTAAACAATTACAGTCTAATTGCAATGTAATCAACTTTGAGAAGTCACTATTCACTTGCTGTCTAATATGTCCTCCCAATTGTAAAGGTATTCATTTCACTTTCATTTATTCATTCATTTTATTCACTATTCATAGATTGCAGCATGCACAAAGCATAAACCTTTAGGGGAATGAGCTACAACAGCAAAACAGCTCTCATGTCAGCCAAGAAACAGACCCTGATGCTATCTTAGGAACAGAATGGACAATTGAGGATTAGAAAAGAAACCAGCCTTCAATCCCCAGTAATATTTTCTATTTGGAAACAACCATCTAGGTCAAATCTGAGACCATTTTTTCTAGTCTGTAAAGATCAATATTGTGCTCTATGGTATTGTCTGCATCTACAGAATCTGCACAGAGATCTGATAAAGTTATACAAACAAGGAGACAATACCATGAGTAGAGGCTATTAGTAGGTCATTTGCTACATTAAGAAGCACTCTTTTAGTACTAGGGGTGGCACAATGGCTCGGAAGATCCCTGGGGCGATCCTGAGTGCCAGTGGAGTTTCTGTGTATGTTCTTCATGTGTCTGAGTGTTTGCCCCATCATCTGGAGTTGAAATCCCAGTAATGGCACAGTCAATCAAGAAACTGGATGTGTTTTCTGCTTTCCTCTTTGAACCCCAGCAACCACATACTCTAAAAACATTTTTTTCCCCAATAATAATAATAATCATCATAATAATATAATGCAAAAGTTTGCATGAAACTTTTTAAGTTATTGCATTGACTGGTGCAATTAACTAGAACCAAGAAATCATATTGGATAAGGGGAATTAGCTTTTCTACTATAATAATAATCTTTTTTTTATCCAAATGAATTTAAATGTAATAATTTTAAGTTGATTACTTCTGAATATTAAGCTGCTTCATTTACTTTTTCCAGTATTTAGGAGAAACTTGTACGTAATTTCCACACTTTAGAGGAGTGTTCAAGCCAAACCTGTGAACGATGATGACTCAGGGGCTCGTGGTCATGTGATAAGACTCTTAGCCGCAATAAAATGTTTAACCGGTGCAAATGTTCCCATAAACATTCAGTGAGTGGAACGCCTGATCCTTGAAAATCTATTAAAGGAGTTCCTGGGAGGCCAGCGTTTCATCTGTAATTGAAGAACACACATACCTTCTTTGGTCTTCATTAAAGTCTTGCAGTGACTGAAGGATATGCTTTCGAGTTCTGTGCAAGGCAAATATTTCGTAATGTAAGTGCTGAAATTGCACTTCTCAAAACACAGTTTTGACAGTCATCAGAGAAGGTGTTCAAAGAACTCCCTTTCCATAGAGATTGTGCTGACATTGCAACACTACCAAGAGAAAGAGAGACTGTCTGCAGATTTGACTCTTTCCTGATTTCTGGATAGATGTGATAAGGCTAGCCCATATTTTGAGGTGACAAAGGTTTCCCACATTTACCGCGGTGGAGCCTGTAATGTTTTGAACAGGTTGCAAATTTACACATTTTGCTCCTCAAAGTATGTTATTGATTATGTATCAAATAATACAATGTCTTTACAAAATGCTTAGACCTTCAGTGCTTGAATAACTTTGAATTTGATTTAGATTTTGACTTTGATAAACCTTGGTTTTAAAAGTTAGAATGGCTTTGATAAAATGACGTTGCGATAACGTTCAATGAATGAATGAATGACCCAAAAAGAACATTTAAAATATGCCCTTAAAAATGTGAAAATCTAACTTTTTTTAGAGCATTTATGCCAATTTACATCCATTTGCACAGAGATTGCGACAGACCCAACAGCTGCCCACACACAGAATGTGTATCTCATATCACGCATCTCTTACCGTTTTTTTTTTTTTTTTAAGAAAAGCTTTTTTTGTGTGTGTGTTCCAACAGAATTTAGTATTTTTATAAATCGCTGTCTGATTTTGTATTGTTGAGCGCATGGAAATAATGCACCTGTCTTTGAGGATCATTCACAATCAATCATGAATACCTTGTTGCAGTCCTGACCTCGCTCCAGGCCATTTCCACCTGTTTGGGCCATTACAGGAGTTCCTGGGAGGCCAGCATTTCAGGCAGTTCGATCAGGGCTCCAGAGTGCTGAGAAAAACTTGACCTGGGGATTATATAGAGAAATAAAGGACATTTTATCTCATAACTGTGATTCAAGTTATGACTTGAATGAAAGCGTTTTTTTTGTTGGTGTTGTTGTTCCCTAGTGGTCTAGTGGTAAGGATGTAGCGCTCTTATTGCAGTGACCAAAGGACGAGTCCTGCTCAGGCCATCAGTTTGGTATTAATAATATTAATTGTCAAAAAAAAAAAAAGTCAGTTTTGTAACATTGTTTCAGCGTCGTTGGTTCAACCTGATTCATCCTCATTTAGTCAATGTTGTTCCAACTCCATTTCATGAACATAATTATAATTCTGTGGCACAGTGGTGACCTCTAGGGTCAGGGGCTCATTCCCCACCTTGGATCTGTGTGCGGTGTTTGCATGTTCTCCCCATGCTTTATGGGTTCCCTCTGGGTCCAAAAGTCCAAAGATGTGAAAATTAGGCTAATTTGTGTCC
Source organism: Clarias macrocephalus (assembly GCA_011419295.1). Taxonomy (NCBI): domain Eukaryota; kingdom Metazoa; phylum Chordata; class Actinopteri; order Siluriformes; family Clariidae; genus Clarias; species Clarias macrocephalus. Next base: position 51,887 of record JAAGKR010001462.1, read on the forward strand.
CCTGGTGTGTGAATGACTGTGCATGCCATGCCCAAGGTGCAAAGGTCTCCTAGGATAGGCTGCAGGTCTCCCACAATCCTGTACAGCTCTAAGCACACAGACAGCACACCATGCCACCTAGAATTCATTTCTGAAACAAATTATTCTCATTTTGAAAATGACTGTGCTGTATTCAGCCTACAGGTCCTCTAACACATAACTATCTGAATGTGTTTTAGGATAACTGCACTGAAGGTGGAGAGAAATCGAGTTACCGAGCCAATTTTATTAAGTTACCTCAGCTTAAATGAAGTTTGAAATCAATGAATGCACAAATTTGAGTTTAAACAACACTCCAAATGAAATCGATGTAATCGCCAGCATTATTATATCAGCATAACTCAATAATGTCTTCAGTTGTTAAAGTTTCAATTAAATCCGGTAAATTTGGATTTTTGTCATGCCAGTGGTGGTAATAACTCAGCTGAGCTATTTCTTTTCATGGGTGTGTCTCAGCACATGAGTGTGACTGAATGGGGCACATTTTGCTTGAGTGTTACTCCATACTGTGATCTAGTCCAATCAGCCGGTTATAAACGATGCAATTGGCTCAAAGTGACAATGGGATAGCCTTCACTCTCCAGGGTGGTAGCAGTTGTATAATAGGGGAAACCTATTTTAGCAGATACACGTTAGAATTGTCCATAGGTAGGGGAGGGGCTTTAAAGAAAGAAAATAATAATAATCGTATCTCCATATTGTTAATTTTGGCTTGTTCTACTCACGACAACAACCATTCTCAATTCAGCACAGTGTTCGCATTATTATAAGCCTTTCTTAGCCTGTTTTTTCTCATCCCATTGACTTGAACACTGGAGATAAAATAGCCTTTGGACCGTGCTATTGCTGGTTAGCTTCACTGGATGACACTAATAGAACATTATCATCTCTTCATGGAAGTCCCAGTCAAAAGTTTGGACCACCTTTTAATTCAGACTATGACATAACACATAATGAATTAACAGCAACAACAACAGGCAGTCATTATTTTAAGACATGGAGATCAGGTGTTCTCGAAAAAGTTCTTATAAGAACAGTATTGTGTCGAGTGCATTTGCAAAACCCATCAAGCACCATGATGAAACTGGCTCTCATGAAGACCTTCCCAGGAAAGCAAGACCAAAACGTACCGCTGCTGCAGAGGAGAAGTTCATTTAGAGGTTACCCGCCTCAGATAACTTCATCTCCTAAACCACTCAGGCCAGCCGCTGTGCTCTGATCACGTGACCGAAAGAAGCAATACCATTGGTGGATGCTTGTCTTATTTTGTCTTATCTTATTTTTAAAATATGGTTATGCAATGATTTTCAAATGTGAAAATGTGTTTGTTTTACAGACAAGCTTGTGTTTCACAGCTTAATCATTTGAAACTCAAAATGAGTCCAGAATGGTGTTTACCATGTTTTCCTGCCAAACTGTTCATATTTATATCCGTCAGTATTTTTAAATACAATTCATCTTTTCCCTACCATAAAAATAATGCTAATACTAATAACTTTCCACATTCTAGACCACAGTATCTGTTCCCAGTGTAAGCCACAAGGGTAAAGAAATATTATAGAAATTAATATGATTATACACTGTAAACCCGGATAAGTTGGCAAAACTCAAAAAAATTTAGGTAATCAGTTACAACATTTTTTAAAGTAATGGTGCTTCCAACTTTAAGTAAACAGAACTATCAGTTTTTGATTTTTTTTTTAGTTGTTGCAAATCAAAAAAAAAATTTGTAGGTCTTTCGGCAATGGGTCGCCACAGCAGGCAATCCAGTCCGCACACAAGCTTGGCGCAGGTTTTACACCAGATGCCCTTCCTGATGCAACCCTCCCATTTTACCTGGGCTTGGGACAGACAGGTCATCCAGTTGTTGGGAATCGAACCTGAGCCTTTCGAATTGCAGGCGAAACACCTTCTGTACCACTGAGCCACCAGTGCCCAATTGCCCTGATGACGTCAGACACAAAATCGCTAGGCTGAAAGATTTTAAGTTGGTGGAACTTTAAGAATGACAGTTACTGTTACTTAAGTACTTACAAAATATCAAATTTGTTCAGCTAACTTGAAAAGTGTCCTTTCTACACACTCATAAATACCAACAAGTTCTAAATACTCATCAAGGTCTATTAATTTGAACTAATTGTAATTATTTAAGTTAACAGTACTCAGTATGTTGAATTACATTGAGCATTAGGGTTTACAGTGTATGTTTCTGGTTGTTTCTATGACCAAAAAAGAAAAATGGTGCATTTTGGAAGTTTGACTTTTTTGTCATGTCACTCCCATAAACAGGTGCTCTATAAATAAAAATACATGCTACTACTTTCAGAACCTTAGCAGGAAAAATATGATAGAACATCAAGATGCTTGAGTATTACCGGTTAATGTAAAATACATCATCAAAATCCTGTGTGCATTATACTTATACAATTTCAAATACTCACTGCAGTTTTGTTCTCAAATAGTGTGAATGAATGTGTGAATGAGTGTGGTGCTGTCACACCTGTATCCCTGCTTTTTACATCCAGTGTTCCCAGTACAGGCTATGAATCCACTGCAACCCTGATTAGTATCTAACACATATGGGAATCAAACTCGTGACCTTGATATTATTAGAACCACACTCTAACCAGCTGTGGATAAAGCGGTTACTACTATGAACACATTTTTCAAAAACTAATTTCTTCCTACAGTCTACAGTATAGCGCAAAACATCGCTTAGACATGCTTGCTTACCCAACTGACTCCCCTATGATTCTCTTTGGCCTGGTTTGTTGGCTTTTCCTCAACTCCATCAATCCATCTAGGAACCTCCGTAGTCTAACTAGGGACCGCGCAAGCCAATGGGGACAATTGTATTTATTTTTACGACCATGGTAGACACTTTTGGCAATTTGGGAACATCAATTAGCCCAATCTGCATGCCTTTGGACTGTGGGAGGAAACCAGGGAACCCAGAGGAAACCCATCAAGAGTGGGGAGAACACAGAATCGAACCATGACATCGGAGGTGCGATGCCACAGTGCTAACCACTAATCCACCTTTCTCAACTTGAGTCCGCTGTATATTCTCTCTCTCTCTCTCTCTCTCTCTCTCTCTCTCTCTCTCTCTCTTTATCTCTCTTTCTCTCAAGGGTAAGAAAGACTGATTGTGGAAATGGGCCCAATGCTCAGAGGCTTCACTGTACTTACAGAAAAAGAGCCCAGCAATTAACACACACACACACACACACACACACACACACACACACACACACACACACACACAATTTATCTTACCATTCTTGTGAGTACACTATAAACCTTTTGTTTCTTTTCTTTTATTTGTTTAATTATTTTATAAATAGAATCTGCAATTTATATAAAACAACAGTTATATCAAAATCGACCAGCAACAAGACATGGTCAAGCACACACACACACACACACACACACACACACACACACACACACACACACTGAGATTTTGTAGTTAAGTGCAAAAGTAACAGTGAAACTCATAAAGGGTGTAAAGGAACGTTTTTTTTTTTTTGCTCGTTTCTTGCTCCCCTTCTAAGGTACATTGTTTTTTTTAGTATTTCCAAATTACTGCACATTAGTCAGAAGATTGGCTGTTACCCTATTTGCTTGTTTTACTCCAGTTCCATTCTTCACACACACATCATTGCCCAAGTGCGACGCACTCATAATGGTGTTAGAAACAACATGAACTGCAAAATGGCTTTTAACCAGCAGCTCCCTTGCTATTAAAGCATATGAGGGTGGGACAAAAATGATCCGCACTCTGGCTGTAGAATTAATTTGAATTAAGTTTTAGAAAAGACGAATGCATAACTTTTTGACATAATCTTATAAATGTTGTTGATCTTTCGGCTGCTTCAAGCAAGGGGTCGCCACAGCAGGCCATCGGGTCCACATGCAAGCTTGGCATAGGTTTTATGTTGGATGCACTTCCTGACACAACCTTCCCATTTTATCCAGGCTTGGGACCGGCACTGCATCCAGTGGCTTGGGTTTGGGAATTGGCTGAGAATCTAACCCGGGCCTTCATCGCATGACAGGCGAAACACCTACCACTAAACCACCAGTGCCCTGACCGCAGTTACAAATGAACTGATGTAATACATTCACACCTGCACAGCAGTGACTGGAGAGACAGTAGTCTTGGACGGAAAGACGATGGGGCCAAGAGAAGTTTTAATATAACCAGAGTGCAGATCATTCTTGACTCACCCTCGTAGACATGCATTAGGTAAAGACCATGAGTATGTGAGGAGGCTGTGTGGAAGCTCTCTTTTTTTGGATTATATGACCTGTTGCCATGTGTGCCATTTATTATTGCCACAGACAATACAGTCTCATGTTTTGTATGTTATATAATATATACTGGATATATTATGCTCCTCAACCATTTTTTTCATACACTACCCACAGCATGTGCATGTAAAGAGAACACATTATTTTTTCCTAGCTGCTTGCTTTCCCTATTGTGTTCACCGTTGACCCTGAATCCACATTCACATTTACATTTATGCCATTCGGCAGTCGCCCTTTTCCAGAGCAGGTTACATTCATCTAATTATTCATCTGAACAATTCAGGGTTAAGGGTCTTGGTCAAAGGCCCAACAGTGGCAACTTGGTGCTGGAATTTTAACCTGTGACCTTCTGAGCAGTAGAGCAAAATCTTATCCCCTGAGTTACCCCAGCCTCGTACCAGCTTACCATTGTACCCACATCACCACCTATCAATCAACGAGAAAAACCTAGCATCTGTACATCTGTACATGTTCGTGTTTTGCCAAAAGTTATCTTATCAAGTTGTTATCTTGTGTGCACAAGTTATTTATCTAGTGAGGGGAAAAGTTGTTATTTATCTTGTAGGAACAAGTTATTTCCTTGTAGGAACAAGTTATTATGTTGTGGATACAAGTAATTATCTAGTGGGAACATGTTATTTATCTTGTAAGAATGAGTTATTATCTTGTGGGGACAAGTTATTTATCTGGGGAAACAAGTTGATACTTTGTGGCAACATGATATTTATCTTTTAGAAACCTGTTATTATCTTGTGGTATTAAGTTATTTATCTAGTGAGAATAAAGTGGTTTCTTGTGGGAACAAGTTATTTATCTTGTGGGAACAAATTATCACATTGTGGGAACATGTTATTACCCTATGCAAATAAGTTATTATCTTATGGGAACAAGTTGTTTATCTAGTGGGAAAAAGTTGTTATTTATCTTGTGGGAACACGTTATTATGTTGTGGGAACATGTTATTTATCTTGTAAGAACAAGTTATTATCCCATGAGAAGAAGTTATTATCTTGTGGGAACAAATTATTTGTCTAGTGGGAATAAGTTGTTTTCTTGTGAGAACAAGTTATTATCTTGTGCAAACAAGTTATTATCTTGTGAGAATAAGTTATTTATCTAGTGGGAAAAAGTTGTTATTTATCTTGTTAGAACAAATTATTATCTTGTGCAAACAAGTTATTATCTTGTGAGAACAAGTTATTTATCTAGTGGGAAAAAGTTGTTATTTATGTTGTAGGAACAATGTATTTCCTTGTAGAAACAAGTTCTATTATCCAGTGGGAATAAGTTATTATGTTGTGGGAAAATGTTATTTATCTTGTAAGAACAAATAATTATCCTGTGAGAACAAGTAATTATCTTGTTGGGACACGTTATTTATCTGGGGGGAACAAGTTGTTATTTTGTGGCAAAATGTTATTTATCTTCTAGGAACTTGTTATTATCTTGTGGTATTAACTTGTTCTCACAAGATAATAACTTATCATATTATGTTGTGGAAACAAGTTATTTATCTTGTAAGAACAAGTTATTATCCTATGAGAACAAGTTATTATCTTGTGGGAACAAATTATTTATCTAGTGGATATAAGTTGTTTTCTTGTGAGAGCAAATTATTAACTTGTGGGAACAAGTTATTTATCTAGTGGGAAAAAGTTGTTATTTATCTTGTAGAAACAAGTTGTTATTTTGTGGCAAAATGTTATTTAACTTCTAAGAACTTGTTATTATCCTGTGAGAACAAATTATTATCTTGTGGGAACAAGTTGTTATCTTGTGAAAAAAATTCCTTATCTTGTCGAAACAAGTTATTAACACATGTGTGCAGTGGTCACCTTCTAACCACAAAGCAAATGAACTTTTCAAATAAAGCAATAAAGGCCTTCGTGTTCCAAATATACTTTTTAGTCAAAAACGTGTCAATGTAAATGCAAATAGCTCAGCTGTTTTTATACAAAGCCTAGCAAATCTTTCAGAAGTCAGGAATCAAATCAAGAGATCATTCAAGAGGCAGGCTGGAAATGTTATTTTATTTATTATTATTTTTTTTTTATAAAACTTGGTCTGATTTGGTTATGTCTCACATGTCAGAAAAACAACCAATAATATAGACAAACCAAGACTGGTGCTTCGTGACCCACACAACAGGGTTATACGTATATTGTTGGGATAACTATGTGTTATGATGTGCAACTCATCATGATGGGATTGATTTGGGTAAAACTGAGATGAACGTAATTAGATAAACAGGAAAGACAAGGTAAAATATCTCACAGCTTGGAAATGGTTAAATGGTACAATTAAAAATAGAGTTAAGTGTTAAGGTAAAGGCTAAGAGATAAGTTAGAATTAAAGTTTAAGTGAAGCCTTTTTTTTTCCTCATATATGCATTAGTGCACAGTGAAACTTTTTCTTTGCATATCCCAGCATAATCAGCCATGATACAGAACCTTTGGAGCAGATAGGGTTCAGGGGCCTTGCTCAAGGGCCCAACAGTGGCAACCTGGTGGAGCTGAGGCTTAAACCTATGACCTTCTGATCAGTAACTCATTGTCTTAGCACTCTGAGCTACCACTGCCCTACAGTTGAAATGATTTCTTCACATATCCCAGTTAGGAACCTGTGGTCAGATCACAGGGTTAGCGCCCCTTGGAGCAAACAGGGCTTAACAGTGGAAGCCTGATAGTGCTGGGGCTTAAACTACCAACCTTCTCATCAGTAAGCCACAGCCTTATCCAATTGAGCCACCAATGACCCATAGTACACTTTGAGAAGCTAAGCAATGAGATGATTTGTGCTATAGTACGGGATCAGATCAGCGTTAGATCTCAGCCCTACACAGGTGGGGTCACTTTCATATGGTGACATGTGTAATAATGTCTCGTGTGAGATAAAACTCTTGTGAACAGACAGCAATTACATTAACATGGGATGAGAGGTTTTGGGGGGGATGTTTTTGCCATACAGGGTTATATATGGTTTCATAAATATTTTAGCTATTTTTTTTCCCAAAAGCAATTAACCTTATGACAAGGATCTGACAAAGAACTGTACATTCATGTCATTCCAGAAAATGATATTAGCAGAAATAATAACACCAGATGGTAACACCATTCTGTCACTGATGTCAGCTTGGATGGTAGTCTTTAATAGTCATTTAATGCAGCTTTTTGTCTCAGAGAACTTGCATAATCTTTTCATTCTAATCTTTCCTTTACCCTCGCTCTCTCTTTTCAGCGGCAGATGCAGTTCCTGTAAGGAAAGATGGAGAACAGGTAAGAAAAAAATAAATACAGTTTCTCAGTTTCAATTTCCACAGTCCTCAGATAAACAGTATTTTTGGTTTAAAGAACTCAAGTCTTGCAAGCCAAATGCATGATTTAGACATTTCCTTTAGCCCAAGTAGAATTTTTCAGCCTAACATCCCCCCACAGACTCGTTCACTTTATATTGCACGTCAAGTTCGTTTATACTTGATTTAGCCAGGACGATTCCATTGGAATACAAGATCTCTTTTTCCAGGGAGCTCTGGTCAAGACGGCAGCGCAAACAGTCGCACGATGAGAAAACAATTTAAAACATAAAAGAAAAAAGATACAAAAAGAAGGTTATGATCCAGTGCTCTGCAAAAGCCTTGACCCCACATCATTGATGTGATGCTGATGCTGAATAATGCTGAGTGGTTGGAACAGATGAGAGGGGAAATGAGGTTGCTGCTGAGGTTGTTACATGAACAACCTATTTCGAAATCTTATCTTTAGGCACTTTGCAGCCTGTCACAGTAAAACATTTGTTCTCATTTCTTTAATTTATTGTGCATTATTTAGTTAAATTTAATATGAAGAAATGAGGGGTGGATCAAGACTTTCATCTGTAGGTCAGTTATATCAATATCAATAAGTTGTACCACTTCATAAAAGAACTTATATAAAACAGTAACATTCTTTAGTTCAAGCAAGAATATCGATCTACTGTATGAATTTTACAACACTACGCCACCTCAGATTAGGGCTGTCAATATTTTCTTAACGCTAATTAATCATATGACCAAGTTTGACCCTAATGGCTTCCCATAATCGCAGCATGGCTACCCGGCTGTATATGATAATGGCTTGTTTAACACAGATAATAAGATATAGAAAAAATCACCAGATGTGCTGAACAGCAAGTTTTATTATAAAGCATTTCTAGATGGACATCTGGATAAAAACAAAGTTGTGTCCTTGAGCTACCTTCAAGGGGAACTACTTTTACAAGTATATATTAAACATAAGCTGTGGGAGTGGTGACTCAGGCGGCTAAGGATCTACAGTAGGCTGTTGATTTTCGGGTTACAGGATCCAGGTTCGAGCCCTGCTGTTGGTGGGTTGCCACATCTCCACAATACCCACCCACTGCAGCAGTGCTGGTCCCATTTAAGAGACTGTAGTTTAACATATCTTAATGTTTGAGATATTATAAAAATGCATAATCTGTGTAGACCATAATTTATGCATTTTTTTTATATTAACATTGTACGTTTACAACACAAGTAAATCTCAGTTGTTTCTTTTATTGTAATTAATTGTGATTAATCACAGACTATGCCTGTGATTAACTAGATAAAAATTCTTAATCTGTCATCAGCATTAGTTTAAACATTTTTTTCATTGATTAATTAAAAAAAAACTATTTTTTGTTTAATTTTAATGCTAGTGTTAGAACAACATCAGTTTTTTTTTTTTGTTTTTTTTTTTTTTTTGTAATGAATTTGTAATTCGAAGTAGTCATGCTTTTATGGTCCCCCTGCTTACTCAGCCTTACTTTTTCCCATTAACCTTTCCCTGCGAGCTTCTTTATTCATATTGCACTCTGCCTGTATAAACACAATATATGTCATGGCTCACTGTGGATTGTACATTGCATATGATTGTCATGGCAATAAAGACTTGAAATGTTATAGAAAAATGAAATGGAAATGAAAGAAATATATTAGGGAATAGTTTTTCGGAGATGATGAATGAATGAATGCTGCATGTCAGAGATTACGTAACTGCAGTAGAAAAAAAATGAATAAATGAATATTGACAGTTTAGAGCTGTTTAAAGCAGTTTATGGAAATCTCTGCAAGGCTTATAAAAAAAAGTCTATCATTAATGTTATTCAAATATGATAATATTCAATAGGCTTAACTATTAGTCAAAATGCATTGGTTCAAATATAGCCGACATTAGATCACCATGCCATCTACGAGAACTATACACAAACACCCCTAAATCTCTGAATAAATCAATAACATGCCAGCACGGACACCCGACTCATGCTCTCATATCCCTGCCTGTAGCCTGTTATACATACATGCTGTACTATATTTACAGTGCTAAGAAGTCAGGAATCTATCCCAGCCAGGTGACAGATAACATAATATAACTCGCTAGGCATGAGAGTTTCATGTTTCTCACACAGGCCACAGGAGTTTGCCTCCAGCGGGCTTATGTTATCTACAGTATATTCAGTATATTAACTGGCTTTCTATCCTTGGAGACACAACCTCATCAATTGTTCCACTTCACCACCTCTGTTCTTTTCCTGTCTAATGGCAGTGTCATTCCAGTCTCACTAGCGTACTCGTACAAAGACAAGGCTGGCTCACAATCAGACGTTTTTGTGTGTTAATCCCTTTTCAATTTAGTGCTTTGAATTTTATTATGTAAGTAAAACCATAATGATTAGTTTCGAGTTTATAATGAATAAATCATGCCAGGGTAAATGAGTTAAAAGGATGCCACCTCGCGACTCGCACTAGAGCTACTGTATTGTATATTAGGTGGATAACAGCCTTTGGAGTGGCATGGTGGCTTAATGATTAGCACTGTTGCCTAGCCTTTTACCTCCATGGTGGTGATTGGCACCCCATCCAGGGTGTAAAAGCCTCCTGGGATAGGATCCAGGTCCCCCGCGACCCTGTATACATAAGTGGTATTCTTCTTAACCCAGGCTCAGCTCTGCGTGCATTGTATCTGTGCACAAAAATCTATATATAAAATATATACTGTATATATAAGTGCAAAATGTGCCAATAAAATGTTTGTACTTTTAATCGTCGTTATCATCATCAGAATCACCATCATAATGCATGATGAGTGTTAAGGTGAAGAGTTTACAACCTTTTGCCCTTAAATTATGTTATTTACTGTAACGTGTTGCAATGCTCTACATTTCTTCATTTACTCAGAAACTCCTGTCTGTCTTCTAAATCTCTCACTCACTGCCTTTTCATCTACTCCTTCTTATTTTTTTGTCTGCTTTCTGCTTCAGCATGGACGGCCAGAGTTTTCATGGGAGGGAATCAATGTGAGTGAGTAGTGTGACAAACAAACAAAATTTGTCCACGTTTCATTTCTCTTTCTCTTCTGCATTTCGCTTTCGGTTTTACTAACTATATATACTGCATGTATGTATGTATGTGTGTGTGTGTGTGTGTGTGTGTGTGTGTGTGTGTGTGTGTATTTCATGAACATAAGACATGAGAATCATTATTTTGCCAAAAAAAAAAAAAAATATATATATATATATATATATATATTTTTTTTTTTTTATTTTATTTTTTTTTTTTATGGAAATTAGATAAATGGTTAGATTAGATTAAATTGGATTCAACTTTATTGTCATTGTGCAAAGTACACGTACAATGCCATTGAAATGCAGGTAACATCTAACCGAAGCACATAAGTGGCATATTTACAATAAATAACAGTGTGGATAGAAGCTTATGGCGGTCACATATGTAGGGTTATGGGTGTATTTATTATTTACAGAAGGTGCAGTAAGTATTATAAATAAGTAATTTGGATGAGGCATATATATATATATATATTTATATAAGCTTCTATATATTTATATATATATATATATATATATATATGCGGTGGTGACGAATATAAGACACTGAACAAAACATACATATGTACATACTGTATTTATTTGCATGTCCACTGTAAATACAGTAGAACAGTATATACAAATTTATTTATAGATGAATGTACAGTACACTATTGCGGAGACAGTACTGAATTATGGGTAGTGCAAAATCACACAGTGCATAAGCAATGTAGTATAATTAAAAGTAAAACAGACAGTGCAGTAGTTACTGAATCGTAATCAGAATGGATAATCAGTACAGTACAAAGCAGATATTCTGCAGAGTATGTATCAGTATGTATAGTCTGTTATTGTGTTGATTGTTATTTCATGGATTGTTTTACATATATGACATATTTTTACATAGGAAGTAAAAATATGTCTTTTTTTTGTTATAGTACTGCCAGTATAGTACTTCAATGTTTTTAGGTATGTGCTAGTAAAATAGGTGTTCTCAAATTATTAGATTCAGGCAAAAATCACAAAAATAATTATTATTTTGGTTAATATTGAGATAACCCTTGAGATCTTAATTGAGAATTTGAAAACTGAGGACTTCAAAACTTTAAAAGTGAAAGCAAGAGCATTTCCATATACAAAAAATGTGACAAGAACTCACAGGATTGAGATTCATAATTGTGGATTGTGTGTCCATAAGAAAACCACTTGTTAGAGAGAAAAGGCTTTATTTTACCTAAACTTTGGACAATGGAAAAAGGTCATGTGGTCTGAGGAGTCCAGATTGACCCTATTCCAGAGCAATGGGCAGATTAGGTTCAGAAGGGAAGTGCAAGAAGCGATGCTCCCATCATGCATAGTGTCCACTGTACAAGCCTCTGAAGGCAGTGTTATGATCTGGGGTTGCTTCAGTTGCTCAGGTCTAGACTCAGCAACGTTATGTGGCAATAAAACAAAGTCAGATGATGACCTGGATATACTGAATGACCAGGGTATCACATCTATGGAGTTTATTTTTCCCCCTGATAGCACGGCCATATTCCAGGATCAAATTAAAAAAAAATTTTTTTTTAAAGTGGTTCTGGGAGCATGAGGTCTCATTTTTCACGCATGAACTGACCACCACATTGTAAGCTGTAATCAAAGCTAAAAGCTATTGAATAAAATCAATAACTGAGTGTGGGATTTATTTTCAGCCCGGCAGTATATAATTCAACTCAAAAACAATTAAAAATTAAAAGAATGATACAGCCAGGCTGAGAGTGGTTTTGGGCTTTTAGCAAGAGACACTGTAAAGCAAATAGATGTACTGAGATTGACACTAAATGAGGATATTACTTTGAAACAGAATGATTCAGAACATGTTTTTTACGATGACTGAAAGCCAAAATTATATTTGAAAAAAAAAATTATAATTGCACAGCCCTAATATGATTTAGGCTTGACTGGAGCATTGCTGGTTGATGTACTGTATATATACCATTTTGAAATATAATATGTACAATAGATCTTGTTAAGTCATGGTAAATGGACTTCTTTTTGGTTATTTCTTTGTTTCTAAATATTTCACTGGAAAAAAGTTGCAATTCCCAAAAAGGGTTGATATGTGTGGTCTCCCTGGTGGAAGTGCCAAGTGCATCATTATCTAAATCATCCTGGAAAGCGGGAGACATGTTGTGTCTGGAACTGACACCTCTGTTGAATGACGTGCTTTCCAATTCCATTAGCAGAGATGGCTTCAGTAAGGCCACACCTAACTAGCCTCTTTGGGGATATGACAGAGTGTAAGAGGTGTGATTGTCCGAATGTAATAAGTTTCTTATTAATGTAACTTTCTTTATTCTCAACACACATAACAAGTAAAAAAAAAAAAACATCCTGGATTCCCTAACCAATCTTTCTCCAACTGGAGAACCCAACAACAACAACAAAAGTCCACTTGCCATGACCTAACTTCCAAGCAACTTCACTTAAATTAATAACACTTTTCAGTTACAGAGATCTCTTATTTTTCCTGAACAAGTAAATAGCATATAAATACCTACAGTAGGTGTGCCCATGTCTTTCTTTCTGTAATGCTCGTTCCTTCCTTTCTTCCTCCAAATCTTCTATTTATATTCTCTCCTTGCAATATTTCTGTCTACCAGCTATCTATGGAGGACACCACCTCCATCTTGCCTCGTCTCAAACGGAACTCCAACGCCTATGGGATTGGAGCTCTGGCTAAGTCCTCTCTGTCAGGTGTGTCAGGTGTGTGTCTGTCCCGGTAGATGGTAACTGACCCCATGTTGGCTCTAGTGGAGGAAATGGCGAATGGAGCCAACATGGCTGCCCCTGTGGGTCCCTTCCCCTTCCAGTTTCATATCCTGCTGCCATTAATTAGTGCTTGTCAATGGCCAAAGCCAGCCATTGACGAAAGCCCAATCAGATCCTACCAGAGCACAAACATTGGTTCATAAAAATTCACAACCCATTACCACAGGCTTGCTGCTGGGAATTGTATTGTTTGGTTCTTCGGTGGTTATACGAGTGTTGATGTAGTGTCTTTGTGGTTTTGTCCAGTGTGCAAATGTGAGTTTATTGTGTTGTGCTTTGTGCATGACAGTTGTACTGACCGATTACCTTTATCCTATGACAAAACCGTTCCGTTCTCAAGGGAATAGTCACTTCCAGGATGCCTTCATTGCCAGGACATAAGGAGTCACTAAATGATTTGATGAGTATAACCTTTATATAATTCATGGCCACAACCCAGATTTCAACCCAATTAAACACCAACGTGTTAGAGATGACTGTTTACCGCCATCAAAATTATCATTTAGAAAAAAGATCATTTAGATGAATTGTGGTCAAAGTTTGCAGTACAGTTCTAGAGACATTTAGAATCGTTGCTCATGCCCAAGTTTTATGTTTTATAGCTGTGTGGTTATGCTTAGGGTAAATTAGAGGCGTTTCCTCTACAGCATGCTTGTCCTTGTTCCAGTTCTCATCATGCTAAGGGGTGAAAGAAAGGGATCCATTATGGTAAGACTTCCATGAAAATCCTTGTTTTGACATTTTCTGTTCCCTAGAGAGATCATGGACGCAGACCCCAACACAAATACTTGCATACAACATAGTTAATGACACCTTTTATTAGAGTATACACTGTTCAGCCATAACATTACGATAACTGACAGGTGAAGTGAATAACACTGACAACATAAATTATAAACCAATAAACTATTGACAGGATCATGGATACCCAAGGCTGGTCACAGAGAGGCTAGCCAGTCTAGTCTGATCCCACATAAAAGCCAATGCAGCACCAAGTAGCGAAAAAAGTAAATGCTGGCCAGGATAGCAAGACATCAGAACAACCAGTTCACCACAACCCACAGTGCATGGGGTCCAGCATCCAAAGAGACCAAGGCTGCCAACCAGTCTGCCAAACACAAAGTCCCAACACCCTTTCCATTCAAGCACTCATGGGATACACTAGCCAATCCACCCACAGCACCCAAAAGATCTGCTGCCAACATCCTGCCGTCAGACACCACAGCACACCCCCAGAGGCCCTGAATAGTCATGTTCCAAGGGCCCATGTTAAGTTTTGTCTTTCCTAGCTTCCAAAAGTTAGCAAGCTAGCTTCCAAAAGTTATGCACATTTACAACAGGATAAATACTGAATAAATTTTAGAGATGTAGGAATGCTCGATCTGAGTGGTACTTTAGCTGAAACATTACCATACACATTTTGCTTTGCATTGAACGTTTTACAGACTTCTGTCTCATACTATAACTTGTTTAAAAGCAAAGCAATATGTAACCTTTAACCCTGAATAAAAAAACAAATTAATAGAATGATTCTCATCTTCAGTAGAGAGCAGAATCACTTCTTCAGTGATAAAGTATCAGCACTTGAGTCCACCTTATTATAAAATAAGATCAGTATCAGCGCTTGAGTAGATCTCACTTCAGTAATGATCAGCGACCCAGCAGAGTGGTTCAAGTAGAATAAAAATGTCAAAGAGAAATGTTTGTATCTTTGTAAACTTGTCAAAATGTAAAATTTCATGAGGTTTTAAATTAGTTTTTTTTTTTTTAATTATTATTATTATTACATTTTTACATGTTTTACATGTTTTACATTGCACAAATTAGGACTGTAGCTAGTAAACGTTTTGGTAGCACTTTTAGCATTTTTGTTGTAGCACTTTTAATGTGAGGGTTTAACAAATAATCATTGTGGCTAGCAGAGTTTTTGCTAATGATATTAGCATGAACGATTAAGGTTTTACACTGCACAGATTAGCATTGTGGCAGGCAGACATTTTTGGTAACACTTGAAACATGAGTAAACAGGTTTTATGTTGCCCTAATTAACATTGTGGCTAGCAGCCTTTTGGCTATCACTGACTAAAGTTCGACATTGCACAATATCCATATACACCGATCAGCTAATATTGAGTAAGTCCTCCTTTTGTCAACATAACATTGATACATTGTGTGTTCTGATACCTTTCTGTCACAACCAGCATTAACCTTTTTATTAATTTGATCTACACTAGTGATTCTATTGGATCAGGCTACACTGGCCAGCCTTCATTCCCCATGTGAATCAGTGAGCCTTGGCCACACATGACATTGTCTCCAGTTCACCGGTTTTCCTTCCTTGGATCACTTTTAGTATGTCCTGACCACTGCAGACCAGGAACATTCCACAAGACCTGCAGTTTTGGAGTTGCTCTGACCCAGTCCTCTTGCCATCACAATTTAGCTCTTGTCAAAGTCACTCAAATCCTTACACTTGATGATTTTTTTCTGCATCCAACAAATCAACTTTAGGAAAAAAAGGTTCACTTGCTGCCTAATATATCCCACCCACTTCCATTGTAACTTCTCCATTGTAACAAGATATTGCAAATGTAGCTACCGTAAGAAGGGCCACATTATAATGGTTAGACAGCTGGGTGAGAGCAACTCCAAAACTGGTCTGCCATGGTCAGGACATACCAAAAGTGATCAAAGGAAGGAAAACTTGTGAACTGTAGAGAGGGTCATGTGTGGCCAAGGCTCACTGGGGAGCGGAGGCTATCCGGTGTAGTCCAATTCAATAGAAGAGCTAGTGTAGATCAAATTGATGGAATGATTAATGCTGGTTCCAGTAGAAAGGTGTCAGAACATAGGGTGCATCAATGTTATGTTGGCAAAAGGGAGACCTACTCAATATTAGGAGGATGGTCTAATGGTAATGTTATGGATGGTTACTGCAAATATCCAATATTCTTATAAAACCTTATAAAACAACAACACCTCAGAAGATTCACTTGGTTGATATTTTCATGATGGTGGTAAAGAGTGTTATTTAACACAATGGTCTAAAATCTCCCATACTGTACAGATACTCGCTGTTCAAACGAGTTGAAAATCCTCTTCCTCCTCCTTTGTGGTCTTTGTCGTGCTGGAAGAGGCCATTCCCATTAGGATATACTCTATATGCTGTATATACTGTAGATATCACATCATCAGGTATATCAATATTTGTGTGTGTACGTGGGTGGGTGTGTAGCAGCCTGGGGAAACCATTTATATGGTGTTATTTAACATGAAGTAACAGGTTATAACGGATTTTCCTAGACTGGCAAAAGCTTCTTTTTAAAGATCACTCTGTCATCAGTACAGTGTGTGTGTATGACTGATTCTTTGTTTGGATGAAGTGATAGGACAGGTGCATTATGGGAAATTTTTGTCATTTGATCCCATACTGAAGTGATTAGGCTATACATATTGTACAGTTGCTATCAAGGCTTAGGTTAGAAAGTAGAGTTAAGAGAAACATTTCTATGTCATTGCATTACAGAATAGAATATTATGGAAAAACTGAATTCTGGTAATTTTTAGCTGTTTCGCAGAATGCAACCATAGCAGCGTCTGTTTTTCATGAGCAGCCACATGTAGGAACGTGAGTCAAAAATTATCCGCACTTTAAATAAAAAAAAGACAAATACATAACTTTTTACATGATGTCCTTGCTTCTCAATACCCTTTGTCCATCTGTCCACAAGCTTTCATATTCCCCTATTAAAAAATTTTTTTAGGGTGAGCTGCGAGCCATGATTGCACCGCTGTCTTTACTTTTTCATCAGAAGTGAAAATTCGTCCTAGGGGGACCAAACAGAGATGGATGATGGAGCAAGATCAGGACTATAGGGAGGATGCATTAAAACCTCAAAATAAAGTTTTTCAGAGTGTCAACTGTGTAGGCAGAAATGTGCACCATCATGCAAGATCACGCCACCCTTGGATAGCAGTCCTCTGCATTTAAGCCGAGGTTTGGGCTTCAGCTCTATGGCGTTATATTCCTGCCACAATTCTGAGCGCGCTGTTCAACATTTTGAAAGCAGGCAAAGCACTCTATGTGCGTGCAGTGTCTCCACTGCGCGCTCAACAGCTCAACTCTGCCTGTACGTGCAACTTTGTCCAGTGTTACGCTCACAAACCTGTGCGTGCAGTGTCTCCACTGCGCGCTCAACAGCTCAACTCTGCCTGTACGCTTGCTCAACTTTGTCCAGTGTTACGAAACTGCCACAAAACCAGCCAATCACAGACTTCCACACAAGGCTTCTGATTGGCTGTTCCTTCTCTATCTGTACGGTGCTTTTAAAATGGCCATTGTCTCAAAGCAGATTTACAAAATCAAAAGAAAATTATAAGAAATTAAAATTATATTATTATATATAATTATTTACAGCTGAAAGGAAATGATATAAGGGAAGCATTGTAAATAAAGAACATGTTGAGCGAGCAGAGGAGACACTGCACGTGCAGGATTGAGCTGTTGAGCGCGCAGTAGAGACACTGCACGCGCATAGAGTGCTTTGTCTGCCCTCAAAATGTTGAACCGCGGAACAGAATTGTGGCAGGAATATAACGCCATACAGCTCATCAATAAGCGTCTTACTGTAACGAGGACTGTTGATTGTCGAGCCTTTTTCGTGATAATGTTTCAAAACATTCAAAACACTCGCAGACCACAAAAAATAATGAATCACTGCACGCTACTTTTCTTTTGTGCAAATTACTAGTGGGACATCCATTTTTCGCTCGTACCGCAGTCCCTATGAACTAGTGTAACATTCACATCTGTACACAGTGACTGGGAGACAGTAGCCTTGAACGGAAAGACAGATAACTGGAGTGCGAATAATTTTTGACTCACCCTGAAATATTATTGAAATGTACAGCACCATCCTGTAGGTTTTCTCCAGGGCCCCAGGGATCATCTAGGCTCATCCAGAGCTCAGGTTTACTGTTACGCTCTGTACAGAATTTCTCACGTTCTCCATGTGGGTTTCCTCTGGGTTCCTGTCTGGATAGGCTCTGGATACATCACCACCAAAAAAAATGATCTACTAAAGTTGAACTAATGACTACAGATAAAGACACAGAATGGCTTTTGTTATTATGAGGTAGTTCATCAGAAGAATAACATCGCTGGGTGCATAAGATATTGGCGTTGACTTTTACCTCCATAGGAAAATGAATCTCAGTTTATTAACCCGAGTAATAAATTCCAGAGAGTAAAAAAGTCTCTGTGACCTTTTCCCAATGAACAATGCCGTTGCTAGGTTTCCGACCATAAAAAAAGAAAGCATTTAGGACATAATAGATCTGTATGTGACTCAATTATGGTTTTGAAAAAAAAAAAACTCAATCATTATTCACAATACATTGCCTTGATACGCTCATTTCTCTCCATTCAGACGCATGCAGAGCCACAGCTGTGTCCAAATTTCATGTAGTGCAGATCATCATGCAAATTTTTTTTCTCATTAGGCCAAGGTTTAACATATTGATAGCAGCCAATGTGGGCTCAGTCATGCAGTCACATACGATATTCACCATGACTGATTATTAATTATACATTATACACATTACATAACAAAACGATGTCTAGCTGCCAATGAATGTATTTTTAAATACTTCTTTATTGCTTGTGTTTTGTGTATGTAGGTGTGACCAGGTCCATGAAGGACAAGGTAACTAAACCCACAGCTATGGCTCAAGGCCGCGTTGCCCATATGATTGAGTGGCAGAGCTGGGGCAAACCATCTGCTGGGCCAATAGGGGGAGCAGGTCTTTCCAATCTGCACCGTGAGAGGGAAAGGAGACTCGAGAATGACGCCTACAGTGACCTAAGTGATGGGGAGAAGGAGGCGCGAATGGCTGCTGGTAAAACCTGCTTCGAATCTGTTTATACATTATAGTTAAATCAGAGAACAAAGAAATACTGATGGGGAAAATACTAGAAATATAGCCAATTCATTAGATACACCTTGCTCATACTGGGTTGGACATTCTTTTGCCTTTGTGGCATAGATTCAAGAAGGTGCTGGAAACAGCATCACACAGTGGCTGCAAATTTGTCGTTCACACATCCATGATGTGAATCTCCCAGTCCACCACCACATTCCAAAGGTGCTCTACTGGACTGAGATCGGGTGCCTGTGGTGGCCATTTGAGTACGGTGACCTCATTGTCATGTTTTACGGTGTGTTATCCTGTGGTTATAAAGGGATGGGCAACAATACTCAAGTAGGCTGAGGTATTTAAACCATGCTCAATTGGTGCTACTGAGCCAAAAGTGTCCCAAGAAGGTATCGGCTCACCCCTTTACACCACCAGCAGCAGCCTGAGCTGTTTATACAACACGGAATGGATTTATGGTTTCATGTTGTTTACACCAAGTTTTGACTCTACCATCCGAATGTCACAACAGAAAAACAAGACTAATCAAACCAGGTTAGCGGTTTGAGGAACCCAATCAGGAATTAATTTCACATCAGTATTTAGAGCATATACATACCTACATGATTCTTGGAAAGTGACTTGAACACTCAGGGGTTGATTGTATGATGAAATAATGAAATGTCAAAAGGTAGTATTATAATCCATAAATAGATATAACATGAATTCAGTTAATTATAATAATCAATTGACGCTTCATTGGAAAACACAGCTCGCAGTAGATCAGGATCTTAACTGTTATATGGATAAAAAGAATAAAACAATAAACAATTCTTATTTAAAGCATGATAAATAGTTTAAATCGTGATCAGCTATACATTTTCTTTTATTATGTACCATTTTACAAGTACACATTATGATCTCTTGACTCCTGTTTAGTATATCATAGTACCTTCTTCCACTTCGCATACAGTACAGGTTTAGTGACGTGTTTATGGAGTCGTGATGTGGGAGATCCAGCGGAATATTTTACCTGTTAACAGTCCACTTCTTCTTCTTTTTCTTTTCGTTAACAGGAGTGATGCAGCAATTTGCAATCTCTGAGGCCACACTGCTGGCCTGGAATTCTATGGATGGAGAGAGCTTCTGTGTTGACTCCAACCAAGGCAGTGTAGCACACCTCAGTGAAGTTAATCAGGAGAGCATTACCAGCAGAGGTAAAGATAATGTTTTACTGTATTTTTTATTTTTGTTATGACACGAGTCTCGCGAGGGGCAAATCCACAAGAAAATGGGCAGAGCCATAGCCGTCTAGATGTGCGGTTACCAGTGTTGGGTGTAACGCGTTACAAAATAATGTTGATGAGTTGATGTAGCGAGTTATCTAACGTGTTAAGTTCGCCATTTAAGTGCTCAGTCATTAGCAATCCATTAGTGTGTGTGTGAGAGAAAATCGTCCTACAAGCTCCGCCCCCGATAACCAGCCCCCCCCTCTATCTCACCTATGCGGTTTGACTATGCGAGGACCGACGCGCGAAAAGATGGAAACCTAATCACAATCACGATGTTAATCATGATGAACCGTACTTACGGCCACCACGGGAAACCGCGTAGGTGAGATAGGGGTATTAGTAGTTAACAGATTATGGGACAAACTTCACTGAGTGATGATGGTAGAATAATTATAAAGGTCTTAACTAAAACAACATGCATGAGGAAGTACAAAGGTGTTTTCATTTCCTGCAATGGAAGAGTACTCCAACTAGTTACTTTTATCAGAAAGTAAAGCAGTAATGTAACTGATTACTATTTGAAGACAGTAATTTTGTAATGTAATTAGTTACTTTAAAACATAACGTCCCCCAACACTGGCGGTTACTAGGCGCCAACCAGACAGACAAAGACAACTATTTAATGGCCCTGATCAGGGCAAAGACAAAAACAAAGACAAAAGCAAAAGACTCAGCCAGAGTCCATGCAAGAAGCCAGCGTGATTCAGCATGCCCTCTCAGTCTCAGTTTAAGTTAAAAGTGTCACAAGCCCTTAGTAAGGGTCGACTCGCCCAGGGAGGGCGGGAGTGTTTATTTTTAGATGTCAGAGCTCCGTTGGTCTCGAAGAGGTGGTGAAGCTGTTTATTTTGTGTTTTCAATTCTCATTAGTTCCTCTTCAGTTCCGAATAATAATCCCACAAACCTCCGAACAGGAAGGTCTTCCCGAGCATGTATCGTAAGCACTCTCATTTTGCTGACTTCCTCAGAAGCCCTGCGTGAGGGCTCTTATGAATATTATTACTCGTGGTGCGTGCTGTTTCTCGGCTTTTTGTTTGGTTTTTTTCTTCAGATCGGATGTGCATTTCATGACGTTTCACATTCATGATTACAAGTAACTTTTATCTGACATTAATGTGGATGCGTCTGTCCTCTCAAATAGCACACATGCGCACATTGATTCGTCTGTGCTCACTAAATCGGGGTTAAAACCTGTTGTCATAAGGTTAAAAATTTTTAATTCGAGTCACTCTAGGTTGAACATTGCCATGAGCACTTACAGTAGGTTAGATATCATGACAGACTGAACTGGCATTCGGTACACCGGAGCCTCAGTCAACTCTGGGTTCATATTAAATGAAGAATTTCATTTAACTGTTTGACAGAAAAGGTCCTTTTATATTCATTTGAAGTGATAAATGAACCCTATTTAAAGGAAAGGAGTAGTTGAGCTTCTTGAACTCCTAATCACTTCTCTACAAGCATGGCGAGATGCACAGCAAAAATAGAAAATAATGTAGGACACAGTATTCATTATCATCCCTGCTGTCATGCAGCCATCTTTCAATTTCTCCTTCTCATTCTGTACACATGTGCACCATATGGAGCAAATCTCTTAGCAGCTCCAACATCATTGCTTCGGAGTTCTCAGTGTGCGCGTAATAAAGCACTACAGATGTCTGGGATGACCTTCCCATGTTAGCATTGCTAGCTTGTCTTGGTTATCGATGACTGTGTTGTTTGCTACTTATCTCTAAGGTCAGTGCTGTTACTCATAGTCATTCTTCTTTAACTATCTTTCTCTAGAGTTCTTTAGAGTTGTGGTGCCTTCCTGCTAGCATAATGACAGCGCATATGCTAGCATAATTTCCCTCACTACATTTCCCTCATTCCCTGTTCACCACTGAGCCTACTATGTTAGCATCTTTTGTGATTTGTTAACTGAAGCTTCTATTGTCTGAATCCAAAATGCTGGGGAAGGGCAATCTTTTAATTGACCCTGTTTCCTAATTAAGGAGTGGCTCGAACATCCCCTGCCCTGACAGCTAATTTATGCCGTTTCAAACACCCATATATAACGACTAAATATTGCAAGAACTCCATTAACCTATGAGACCGCACAATGGATACCTCACCTTATAGGCCAATGAATAGTCATCCTCGCTGCTTCTCATAGAAGCAGGATGAAGATGCTTTACCTGCATCAGGGTGCTTAATTCTTCCAGGCTTGTGATGACCTAAAGTACACTTCCAGCCTCAGCATCACCAGTTCTATCATGAAGCATGCGATTTAATTTATTTGTTAAAAAGAACCATCATCTGTTTAGATTTATGTTTTAGTTTTTTTATTATTATTATTATTATTATTTAAGTTAGTAGTTGTCAGTATGGATAGCATACAAGACAGCAATGGGGCCTATGGTGCAAAATTCTTAAAATGTCAGGAAAAAAAAATTCTTTTTTTGTATAGACCAAGGCTTACATAAGCCAATAAAATCTTCCCAGACTTCCTAGACTATGTCCTTAGTTCTTATTCTGTTCAGTTCCTGTTGGTTTTTTAATGAGAGATGTAGAGAGTTTGACTGATGGTACTTAGCCAGTAACTTAGTAAGCCAGTGTAAGGATCAGGCCAATGACGGAAATTTTGCAAGTTGCTCTTGATAAGACCTTCTCGCAAATGCCCAAATCTAAATGTATTTCTGATGACTTCTTCTTTTACTCTAGATCAGCCTTTGCATCATTCGTCTGCAGAAGTGTGGCCTCACACCTATGTCTCCCAGGGTCTGTATTGCCTTTCATCCTCTGATGCCTGGGAACCAATCAGCAATGAGCTATCAGGCATGGCCTCTCCTGCTGCTGGCTCCTACATAGCCAGTGGGGCTTCTGGAGAAGGCTACGACTGCTCGCCCCACTATCTGTCCCAGCAGCAGCTTGCACTTCAGCAGCAGACCCACTTACAGCAGCTGCAGCAGATGCAGCAGTACCAGCAGCAGCAACTCATGCAGTACCAGCAACAGGTTTGAACACTTCAATTATATCATGGCGTACTACCAGAACCTGTACAGTAGCCATGCAAGGGATAGTGCAACACTACACGTCTTTACACATCAGAAGCGAATTTTCCAGATGAATTTTTTTTTCCCATGACAATGATATTTTTCGAACCAGTAACCACCCAAAAGAAAGGGCAGAATTTAACGGCCCCAGGTTGAAATGGATAAGTCTTTTTTAAAACAAAACTTTCAACTTGTTGAGCCACAGTTTTTTTTAAAAATTCCAAAGACAATAAGAGGCAAAGAGCGTTCATTATGAGAACATGTTCAACTTCTGCACCAAGAACTGAACCTCTCCATTTCTCCACATATATTTGATGGGGATATCTGTGGTGCATTTAATTGGTTAAAATTTTTTACTTTTTCACACCGTTTATTCACGTCCTTCCTGGTGTGTAAAGACCTTAAAGCTATGCAGTTGCAAAGTCCATAGGGCTTTCCAGCTATTCAGTAATTGATTTCGTTCAGGTCCTTGCTGCAACACGATCACCTATTTTGTTTTTCTTTTTTTGTCTTTAAACTATATTCCTTCCAGTCACTGGAACATCGCCTACACAGCACCTCCCATTCTTTGCAAGCTACGCCAAACAGCACCATTCATAGCTTGGGTCCACCCACTCATCCACGACTGGCTGATTTGTGGGCGGCTGCACAAGTGGAGCCACATCAGATGGAAATAATGGGACATATGAGCATAAACATGACAGAAATGGGGACGCCAGAAACGTATGGCGAGGAACTAGTTACAGAAAATGAGTGCATCCCTGAGCAACAAGAAGAAGAGGAATCCAAGGTGTGCCATTCTGAAATTTTATGCATTCTGTATTTTAATGTTGATGCATGCTGATGTTAGCATTAAAATCATTTAAAAGTCCAGTTATTCTCCATAATAAAATGGCAGATGAGTTAATCAACATATGAATCTAGAATAACTGACAGTTTTGAAGACTTGGAATCCCAGTGTCTTCTCCGTATTTATCATTAGTTCTCCTTCATGTTTTAAATTTTCTGTCAAGGTAAAACGGAGAAAGTTTGGCGAAAGTTCATGAAGTAAAATGAAATCTAGCCGCCCTATGTGCTCGAGAGCTACTGATCAAAAGAGTGGGGGTTCAATTCCCAGCACCTCCAGGGTTCCTCAGTTGAGCCCTTGAGCAAGGGTCTTAACCCTATCTGCTGCTGTATCCTGTCTGACCCCAGCTTCCTTTTTTAATATTTACACTGTCACAATAAAATTACAACATTTAAATCTAATAGGCAAGGTGAAAATAACCCCTATGAAAAAAATGGCTGAAAATCTTACCACGCTAAGTATCTAGGAGCAGTTAATCCCTACTGTGGAGTGTAGAAAGTGTAATGTATGTATTTACAGGGTTTTACAGGTAAAAGCTGTTATGTGTGGTGGCGGAAGCAGATGTCAAGAGAGACACCAAGATTACCGAGCTGGGTGTGGGGCTTAGACTGGAAGATGGTGGTGCAAACAACTGCTATTGTTATTGCGCAACAGTTTTGCGCAACAGCAGGTTTTCTTTCTTTTCTGGAAGGGACACTCGTTTGTTTTCTTTCAGTTCTTGCTTTTAGAACCTTTAAACATAACCTTTTTGTCTGTACTTTTCTCCTTACACACTCCTTTCTCTATCACACACTCATCACTTTTCTTTCATACACCATTTTTGTCTTTTAAAAACACTCTTTTCTCCTCACGCATTCTTTCACATACACTTTTCTCTTTCTCACATACCCCGTTTCTTTCTTTGGCCCTATACCAGAGCGTGACACTCTACACCTTACTCACTCTCACTCACTCATCCTCTGTACCGCTTAATCCTGTATTCAGGTCACAGGGTGCATGGAGCCTATCCCAGGAGGCTTAGGGCACAGGTACAGGGTAGGGTACACTCTGGACAGGGTGTCAACCCATCGCAGGGCACACACACATACACTCACTCACACGCTACGGCCAATTTTTGGGAACGCCAATCAGCCTAATCTGCATGTCTTTGAACTGTTGGAGGAAACCGGAGTATCCAGAGGAAACCCACCAAGCAAGGGGAGAACATGCAAACTTCATGCACACATAGAAGGGAATCGAGCCTGGCCGGGAATTGAACCCATGCAAGGTGACGGGTGCAAGGTGACAGTGCTAAACACTACACCACCGTGCCACCCACTCTACACCTGGTTCTACCAAAATAACCACATGCCAAAGGGAGGGTTACATAGATGTGTGCCCAGGTGCTGCACATCTCCGTCTCCCAGCCACAACAGTCACGCGTGGCAGCTGTTCTGCCGGCCTGGAAATCAGTGGTATAGTTGTCCGTGGACTTGCTTGCGGCCTTACAAAAGCAAGCAGTTCCCTGGTTCTAAACCTAAAAAAGTGCAAACAGGGACAGAAAAACACTAGACATTATAAACTAGAAACAAGGAATATGGAGAAAACTTGAGACTTGATCATGAGGTAGATATCACCTTAAGGAACCTTTCCACTTTTACGAATCTGATCCTGAATTGGAATCGGAGAAAGTCAGGAAGATTCACAGAGTTTGATATGGTGTGAGAGAAGTAATCCAGAAAAATTTCCATTGTGGACAACATTTGGAACAAAATTGTACCAGTGTGCCAGGTATTAGATGTTGTACTGTAGTTTATAGGTGGTTTGCAGTCTTTCCAGGTGGTTCATGCTTTTTCATAATAAATGACAGGATGTAAAATGAATTTCTTGGCATGGTGGGTTTCCTCTGGTTTCCTCCCACCGTCCAAAGACATGCAGGTAAGGCTAATTGGCATTTCCAAATTGCATGTGGTGTGTAAATGATTCTCCTGGTAGAGGCTCCAGGCCCCCGCAACCCTACAGTATATACAGGATAAAGCGGTATCGATGATGAGTGAGTGAATGAGCTATAAATTCAGATTTGCGCGATCACTACTGAAACACTCATAAGAAAAACCTGTCATACAGGGGGTGGGGCTAATAATAAATAATACGTTCTAATAGATACTTCATGGCATATGGTGATGTTACAGAAGAGTGGGGCAGGTTCATAACTTCTGTAGTCACAGCTACTGTGTCTAAAACACATATCCAGGTTGCTGTTAATAGGAGAGAAATCATCAGAGGTGGGTAGAAATCACAAATCACGTACTTGAGTAAAAGGAGAGATTCCCTAGTGCAAATATTACTCAAGTAAAAGTACAGAAGTACTTGCCTTAAGTATAAAAACTACAGGGCTGGTATTATCTCTCTGTCTCTGCGTCCTGATTGTGAACGTGCTGTTATAGTCGCTGTATGCTCCCAGGTCTGCTTCTGATTTCAACTACCTGTTTTGTTATTAGGCATGTCTCGAAGTAAAGGCTAGTCACGCAGTAACACATGATAGACAGCAGGTGGCGTCAAATTCAATGCATTCAAATGCAGTGAAGTAAAAGTACGGATATTTAGTGTATGTTTAAGTGGAGTAACAATTAAAAGTATCATATAATAAAACGACTTAGGTATGGTACAGATAGGTGAAATATGTACTTACGTTCAGTAACGAAGGTTAACAAAAGTTCATTTATTTGACATACTATTTCAAAACAGGTATAAAATATAAAGAACACTCTAAATAAATGGGGATGAGAAGTACTTGGTGCTCCCATATTAATCACTGCGACTGTGTTACGCCGCCCCCAACGGTGCGTGAGCGAGCAGTTCGAAAAAATGCGGTCGGCTGGCGTCACGTGGTTCGGAGGAAACATGTGATAGTCTTAGTCTTAATGTGGGATCCTCCTAGTTAACAACATAGTCCTAAGGTGTCTTAGTAACATTGTACTGTAGTAACAGTCAGTAGGTAAATTGTGACCGGACGCTGGGTTTAGCTGCTAGTGAGCGGGGTGATGGAAAATTCTGAGAGTTTGAGCCAAATCATTCACTGCTCTCGACATAAACACTAGTAGAGAGATGACCAGTAAAAGTAGAGATGTTTAGTGTACATATGAGCAGAGTAAATGTTAAAAGTATCATCTAGTAAAACTACTCAGGAAAAAGTACAGATATGTGAAAAAAACTGACTTAAGTACACTATTGAAGTAAATATACTCAGGTGCCTCCCACCTCTGGAATTCCAATCACTCCTTAACACGCTAATCCCGAGGGGTCTTAGTAACCCTAGTAACCCTAACCCTTTTTAATTGCTAGGCAATTCGTCAATAGCTTTTAACATTTTATATTGAATGAATAGTCATTATTCAGATGTGTTCAAGAATGTTAAGAAGCACCTTAGAACTGTGCGAAGACCAGTTGTGAGTTGCAAACAACGTGTGCTTCGTCATTTCAGACTATGTTCTATTTAAATATGGAAGATGGAAACAAGTAACAATTGTTTTTGTGATGCTAATAATAATAAAAAAAACTGTGTCCTTTTGAAATTGTCCTACTCAAGGAGGATGACATCACGATAACGCTGGAACCCGAGGCAACATCCATGATGCCAGTTTGCACCACTCAGCCTCAGAGAGAGGGTCTGATGCCTGGCGGCGTGAGCCCGCCCCTTCCACAAGCGGAGCCGATGGCCGAACACATGGCCTTCGAGGTCACGTCCTGCATCATCCAATCCTTGGAAGAGAAGGAAGAAGGAGAAGTTGAGGACGGGGCTGTGGTCATCGTGGCGACCAATTAACAGCTTGTTTTTTTTTTTTTTTTCCCCAGGAGGATAAAAGAAAGGAACGTTTCCAAAATGGAATGTCTTTAATGAAATAATCAACCATATACGCTATTGTATAACCACCTACACTCAAGGTATACAGTATGTTTTTATTTTTTCGGTTGCTCGAACAGTGAAAGACTCCGAAGTGACTGATATGATAAAGGACATAATCGAACAAACAAAAAGGCATTCTTTAAATGCGGGGGCCCCCTTCACTAAACGAGATGTAAAGATGCTATGATATGATATGATGGTATATGATATGTGGTACAGTACAGTATATTGACCAGGGAAAGTCCCTTACAGTATACAAGGACGCTTTGAAAAGAAACGAAAGAAAGCAGTGCAATACTAACATACCAAGACAACCAAAAGAAAGTGCATGCATTCTGAATATTTAAGTGACTGAATAACCAGTATACATATAGTAATAACGAAAAATTGATTTTTGTAATAAAATTAAAAGGCAAACAAAATATTATGTATTTCTATGTACATACAACATGTACTGTATGTTTCTATGTATGTATGTATGTGTGTGTGTATGTGTGTGTGTATGTTGGTGTGTATGTTGGTATGTATGTTGGTATGACTGTATGATTGCATGTATGTATAAAGGTATATTCTCAAAACCATTATCTGTTTATTCACCATTTGGCAATATTGTTGTTTGAAGTGTCTAATATGTACGTATTTTACTTCCAACACACACACACACACACACACACACACACACACACACACACACACACACACACACACAAACACACAAAGCTGTTTATATTATATAAGCAAGCACAATACTGCCCAATTGGGAACAGTGCTATACTGTTCAACATCTGTACGTACAGTATAAGACTTATGCACTATTATGAACATAAAAGAATGTACGGTCTTACGGCTGGCGACGACATTTCCGTTCCATCAGGAACTAAGCGTTTCCTTTCAGTTCGTCACTGTATTTTTGTTATTTTTCGTCCTCATATGTTTTTTTTTTGTTTGTTTTTTTAAGATTGATAATCATAACTCTTCGACTGGACAATTAAGCAGGGAAGTTCAGATACAGCTTCCTGAGAGAGACGGAGGACAGGACGCACTCTTGCACAAAGCAGCCTAGGAAAAGTAACCAAAGGATGTTATAACCACCAACAGTAATCAGATAACCATCCTATAGTAGATGCGAAGCAGAATTTATTTTTTCTTTGATTTGAAATATAAATAGCGGTTAAATAAAGTAGAATTTAAACACCATGTTTGGGTGTTCCAGCAAAATAAATGTACTCATAGTGTGAGCGTTTCATTGAGATTTTATCATTAAATAAAAAATAATAATCATAATAATAATAATAGACTGATCTGGTGATCAGTTTTGATAACGGAAATTGTGCATTATTTTATCGTCATGATGGACCGGATGACTGTGGACATAACGGAGGAAAGTGAAGTGGACAGAAGGTGCTACAAATCAATTGTAGGCTTTGTTCTAATTATCTGAAGCGGCGACAATAGACATTATTAAGTAAATTATTAAGTATCTTTAATAGGAAAAGATGTGCATCTTAATATCTGGACGACTAGACTATCTCAATTTTTTTTTCTTTTTTTATTAAAGAACAGTTTCTTTAAAAGCTTGATACGTTAGCTCAATCGGTTAAGGCTGGGTTTCTGATCGGAAGGTCGGGGGTTCAAGCTCCAGCACTGTCAGGTTTCACTGTTCAGCCCTTGATCGAGGCTCTTAACCCTATCCACTTTATCCTGGCTGACCCAGGAATAAATAATAATAATAATAATAATAATAATATATTTCACTGTGCTGTAAGGTACATGTGACAAATTATTGAATCTTTTTCTTTTTTACTGCAGTACAATTCAATCACAAAGGGGTGTCTTTTGCCGATAAAGTCTATTATGCAACTTAAACAACATTTTTCTTTTTTTTTTTAATAACTAAAATATACTATACTAAATACAAATGTCTATACAGTAGGTGGAGGCAGGATCTATGAGGATTGTAGTATTGTAATGACAATGGACAGATGTCATATATGCATTATTTCAACCTTTTTATTACGTAAAAGAAATGTAAACGAGATTGATGGTTTGGTTTGGGTTTAGAAAGGGACTTTGTAAAAGGACAATGATACAAAGCACTGGTATGATCGGTTGGAGCATGATATCCACTGTGTGTGTATTTGTATGTGTTGTAAATAATAAAAAAAAAATTATTGTGTGTAACTGGCACTGTATGATTAGAAATTGTCAAAGTAGACACAATAACCCCCCCCCACCACCACCACCACCACCATCTCACACGCACATATACAAACAATAATAAATTCATCATCATCATAAAATTCAGACAAAATATGAAAGTTGCAAATGGCATGATTTATTGCATAATTATTAGATCTAAATAACTCATTGGAATGTGAATCTTTCACATCACATTCTAATAACTGATTTTCTTCCTCGTATCGGAAATAACTCCACAAGATCGTTCCTAATACTAAACCTGTGTAACTACAGTAATACTAAGCTTAGAAGTTTCTAAATTTCCCGTCTAAAATGAGAACAAGAGCAATAAATAAAAGCAGAATGTACATCAGGATTAAAAACCAAAAAAAAAAACGTCCTTTAAGTGATTTATTCCAACTGATACAGTAGCTGCAGTTATTCTTCAGATGTTATGTACGAGGTGGTATTAAAAAGTTTCGAGATCTCTGTTCTCTTTACAAGCTCTCTCAGATGCCTTAAAACCTGGCAGTAGAATTCGTTATTGATGGTCTGACCCCTAGGGACGAGTTCTCTATGCACAATGCCGCGAATGTCGAAAAAGACTCTTAGTATGCACTTGGTTGAGCTGTGGACCTGACTTGCCTTTTTTGGTCGTGGAGGTGATGGGCTCCTCCACTGTGAAGAATGTTGCTTTGTCTCAGGGTCTTAGCCATGCACCCTAGTTTCATCCGAGACCTGAAGGACGTGTCATCCACGGGACTCTGACGAAGTTCTTGGTAGACTTTGACGCGATGTTCCTTCTGCTCCTGGGGCAGCAGCCTGGAGACGAACTTGGCAGCAACATGGCGCATGTTCAAATCGCACGTGAGGATTGCCTGGATTGTTCCGTATGACACACCGACAATTGCATCAGTGTTGTAGATTGTTCTCAGATTGCCAAATGGTTTCAACATTTTCAGGGGTTGAGCATGTTGAAGGTTTTCCAGAGCTCTTATCACCTCCCAGTGATGTTCTTCCACTCTTGAAGCTCGTGTGCCACTCAAAACAAGTTGAGTTTTATTGAGTCGAACAACTCATTGCAGCATCACCACAAATTTTCTGAATCATGTCAAACATCTCTGTGCAGATTTGCCTGCTTTCACACAGAATTTCACGTTCACTCTTTGTTTTAACTTGCTGTTTGTGACGAAATAGATGTGTATCTTAACACCTGGACGACTAGAAAATCTAAAATAAATAGAACAAATTTTTTAATAACTTGATATGTTCAAATGGTTGCTCAAGCAGTTAAGGCTGTAGGTTGGAAAGACGGTGGTTTGAGTCCCAGCACCACCAGGTCCCACTGTTGAGCCTTTGAGTAAGGCTCTTAACCCTATCCGCTCCAGTAACCCTGTATCCTGGCTGCCCCAGCGTCCTGACTGAATAGCACCAGTCGCACAGCTCCCAATGTACACTGGACGACGTCTTTTGGCACACTGACTTATGAAGTTTGGTGCTTCCTGTGACTATGCGTGAAGCCTTGTTCTGCCATCTGTTAGCGTGTTAGCCTCAAAATGTTTTGATACCACCTCGGACTACAAAGTTAAGAAAAAATATCAGTACATAGTGATCATGTACTGTATGGTATATTCCTTGTAAGAATCGTTAGTTTAAAGACATTAGAGCAACCTGAGAGAAGTAGAGATAAGGATCGGTTTAAAGAGAAATCTGTCCACATGATAATGATCTAGGAATCTGACCTGACCTAAATCTAATGTAAAAATTTCTTTAATACTGTAACAAAAAAAAAAAAAACATCCAAAGCTGATTCTTTACAGAGTTGCTAATTGCCAAATAAAGGATCCAAAAATGACAGGATGTGAATTAAACAATAAGCTACTGGACACCTGAGCATCACACACATCTATGTTTGTTGATCATCCCATTCCAGACGTATTGGCTCTTTGCTGTTATAATAATCTCCACTCTTCTGGGAAGGCTTGTCTCTAGATTTTGGAGCATGCCTGTGGGGATTCTCATTCAGCTACAAGAACTTTCGTGAGATCAGTCATTGATGTTGGGATGTTGAGGAGGCTCCAGTTTCAGTTCCACTTGAGTTCTTACAGGCCCATGTTAACCAACCATGTCTTCATGAACCCTTTGTGCATGGGGCACTGTCATGCTAGAAGAGGGTTTGGACCTCTGAAGGGAAATTGCAATGCTACAGGATACAGAAATGTTAAATGCAATTGTGTGCTTCTAACTTTGTGGCAACAGATTGTGGACAAACCACATATGGGTGAGATGATCAGGTGTCCACATAATTTTGGCAATGTAGAGTATTCACATACAATTCACATGAAATGAAAGTTTAAGATGAAAAATAAAACTGAAAAATAAACCACAAAACATTTGCTAGCTAAATTAAAAAAAGATTTCTAAAGCTTCAGCAAGCAGGGTTAGAGATCTGACTCAATTTCATAACTTATCATTCCCAAACTTCACCCAGAAAAAGCCAAATATAACACAACTTTGACATGGAAGTCCTATTATGGAGTCTTTTACAAGGTCTTCTACGAGTAACTATAAGTTCTTTCCCAGATTATAGATTTATAGATTTAGGTCAAAAAAACAAAGCCATACTTTCAGACTCAATGTACAAGTATTAGCGTTCGCTTAATCAACATACAGACATACTGACTTGTTAAATCTATCACACTGATTAGTGTTTGAGAAGGGGAATACCAAAAGCTAATAAGAGTTAGCTGGCTAGTTTGCTCCTAACAAAAGAAACTGGCGGATTCATATTGGCATCCATGTTTTCAAAAATGATGACCTGTCAATTACTGATTTTTAGGGAAGTCTAATGCAACCAGAATAAAATAGTGGATTGTTCTGCAGTAGGAACGGTGGGTGCGTAGACAAAGACAAGGCACATTAGGACTGGGCTAGCACGGTGGCATATAGATGGTATGATAGAAACTGGCCAGAGGGGGACACATGAGGACAAAGTAAGAGGACATTGTTCATTGTTCATACAGGACATTGTTCTGTACAACACCAATCAGCAATAAATTGTGTACATTCTCCTTGGGCCACTGGGGCAGCTCAACCCCCTCAAGACATGGCTTAATAAGGCATGTGTGCTGTGGTTTCTTAAACTAGGACGTTGGCACCAGGTCATCTGGGAGCTGTGGGTTGCGGCCTTCCTGGATCCGAGTTGTTTGTTGCATCAAGGTTTGTGATCTGGGGGTTTTGGAGGTTGGGTTGGTGGCCCTGGGCTCTTTGCCCACTAGGCCCCGTGCAAGGCGGATTGTGGCGTAATGGGTGTCCTTGTGCATTTATATAATGGACAGAATTTACTTTTTCAGTCAGTTGTGCTACATTGGTTTTAGGTGGGATCATACTGTAAAATACAGGGTAGCTTTTGCTGCCCACAGCCTTGGGTGCCCATAATCATGTCACCAGTTTAATGGTTTATAATTGATGATCAATGTTAATGTGTTAAAGTTACATGGTGTTATGGCTGATCGGTGTATTGTCTAGTTGATATCTGAACTTTTAGATTGTCTGATTTAACCAAACAGTTTTTTTGTTTAATTAATTTAACAATATATTTTTTAATTGTTTAATTGAAAGTTTAATTGAAAATAGCAAACTGGACGCATAGAGCCCTACTCTCCTATTTTATATGACCCTTCTTTTTAGAATATTCAACATGGAAAGCAAAAGCAAAAAGCACTGGCTATCCAAATAATTGCAATCATATTGAGAACTCTTGAATCACAAAACATAACACTTTCATCATTCTTTTCCCAGAAACATTTGATTATGACATTATCTAAAATTTAAAACAATATCACAAGAAAGAAATTATATTTTCAAAATGATGATATAAAAAATGAAAGGAAAAATAAATAAATTATAAACGCTGCCCTTAAAGGGGTTCTTCGTCCTCACTTTCCTGATCAACATCTCTTTTGACTTCAGGAACAGGCCTTAGGGATGAGAGTGATATATTGGGATGGAAGGAAGGACTTTGGGATGGGCTGCCATCAGGACTTCCTGCTTTGCTGGTACTACTTCCTGTTTGTGAGCTACTACTTCCACAGCTGCTACCTATAGTGGAACAACTGATGTTTACCACTATCTCCCGTTTTACTCCTTCAATCCACACTTCCGCCTCTTCCTTCTCTTGAGGAGGGGCCACGGGAGCTGGGGGGACGACTTGGGATGGAATCTGGTAGGAGTCTGGGGCGGAGGAAGACATTGGGGAAGTTGGGGGTGAGGAGGTTTGGGTCGGTTTGGAGTATTTTCGAATGGTGTCACGAAAACTGGCCAGAGGGGGACGCAGACGGACACCGCTCCTAGTCGAGCCCTCAATGGCTTTCTGAAGCTGACAAAAGATATCATCATATTATTTTAATATATGGATATACATATTAAATAGTATACATTGTTTGGTGAGGGTAGATATGCGTACACATTTAATTACCTCTTTGAGTGCCACAACTCCCACTAACATGCCTATGCTGGTAACATAGGCATGACTGAGTCCCAGTAAGGAGAACAATGTATGAGTCTATGTGAAAAAAAAAAAAAGAAGACAAAAAGTCAGTGGTCACCATCTTCATGGACAGTCAGGAACTCAAGAAGGATCTTGTGTAAAGATAAAGAAAAAAGTATTGTATCTTACTCAAAATTGATCAAGACTAGAAACCGCATTGGATACCAGTTCATTTTATAATTCAACATACTTTTATTTGTTTTTAAACCTTTTAATAGGCTTGGTCTAAGTGGCCATTTATCTCTCAGATCAATGAAGATGTCAAGTATGAAAAGAATTTTTAAAAATACATTGAATGAAATACACTCATTACCTCCTACCCCCCAAAAAGTTACTGTTTCAGAAGGGTTGAATTATACCATTATACCAACTAAGAAGTTGACTGGAATTGGGTTAAGAACTGTCTAAAGCATTATTTAAACCTGAAGAACTCACAGCATTGGGGCTAAACAGCAGTGTGGCCATAAGAAAACCACTTGTTAGTGAGATTCATCAGAAAAAAGGCTTCAGTATTCTGGAGAGCATAAAGATTGGACTTGTGACTTGGACAATGGAAAAGATCATGTGGTCTAATGAGTCCAGATTGACCCTATTCCAAATTGATGTGTGCATCAGGGTAAGAAGGGAAGTGCGTGAAGTGATGCACCCATCATGCATAGTGTCTACTGTACAAGCCTCTGGAGGCAGTGTTGTGATCTGGGGTTACTTCAGTTGGTCAGGTCTAGACTCAGCAACGTTATGTTAAGCCAACCTGAATGTACTGAATGACCAGGTTATCACATCTATGGAGTTTTTCATTCCTTAGGCATATTCCACGATTCAAATTGTGAAAGAGTGGATCTGGGAGCACAAGGAATTATTTTAACATATGAACTGGACACCACATTGTGACAGGTCTAGCAATCACCTTGTGTAGCGACGTTCTCTCCACCAGTTGAAAAGGAGATGGATCTATCTTCACCCGCTCAAATTCTAGTGGTTTATCCATCTCTGACTCCTCCCATGCTTTAACCTGTTCCAATCAATACTAGATACGGTCAAACTAAAATATATAAATACAGGGTGATTCACTCGAAAGAGGCCCCAAATATTCTGTAATAACTCTCGCTAGAACAAAGCAATCAGAACGAAACAACACACAATGTGCTCTTCAGTATATAGAGCTTCGAAAACGCCAGGATGTCCCTGAGTCAGAACCGATAAGGTAGGCTCCAGACAGCCGTCGCGTCATTTAACGCCGTACCCCTTCACTCAGTCACTTGACTTCTCATCAGGATGGTGGTGAGCAGTGTATCTCCATAGTGCGAACTTATCGGGTCACCAATTCGATTAAACAACATCAGAGTGAATTTAGAAAGAAATATGGTGCTCCTGATGGACCCTCCAAGAGTGTTCTTCAGAGGACGGTATGGAAACTGGAAACGCTAGTCCCCCTGAGATCCTTGCTGTTATAGTTTGCATAGTTTGCTGATACGTTCAGCATTGAAATCATTGAGTTCACTTTCAGTATTGCAGTATTGTGTGTAATGCAATCGATTACAGATGTGTCAAGGTATCTAGCATACTTTTTTGGTTCAGATTGCTTCATCATATGGAGTTATTACAGAATATATGGAGCCTCTTTTGAGCGAATCAACCTAAATATCTTACAGGAATTTTCTAAGAACTACAGCTATTTCACAAGCACAATTATTTGTTTGTTTGTTTTGTTTTGTTTGTTTGTTTGTTTGTTTTTTGTTTGTTTGTTTGTTTGTTTGTTTGTTTGTTTGTTTGTTTGTTTGAACTAGAATTACAACCTCTTCAGGGGTCATTGTATCAGTGAGAGGTGGAGGAGTTGGCTCCTGTAAGGGGAGGGAAAAAATCATGTATATTACACTACAGTATGTACACTATATTAATCATATAAGATCAGTAATTTAAGAAGAGATCTACTTGTTACAATGTTTTAATTAGATTAGATAGAAATCTATTTTTGCACCTTCGGTTGCTCCTCTGTCTGTCTTTCTGAAGAGGTGGAGAAAAGGATGTGTAAAGTTCTCCTGAAAGACTGGAGGGGACCTTTAGCTGCAGTAAAGAGTCAAAGTGAAAGACACAGTAGGAGAACATACTTTACTCGAATGACTTAAAGAAACGTTAGTTAATTTTTACAGCAGCAACTTTACATTAGGAGTTCTTGTTTGGATCATTTCCCCATCTACATCGACTCACCAGAGGGGGTTTGATTTGTGGTGGGCTCTGGCTGTTTGGGTGAAGGTAACGGTCCATTCCTTTCTTCTAGCGTCGGCCCACCCTGTTTAAGGCAACATGAGTTTAAACCAAACATTCCCAGTTTCATTTATTTCATTTCATTTTTATTTCATGATGTTTGTTTTTTGGACGCAGCTTCTAATTCCATAGTTTTTCCTGTTTTTTAAGTCATTCTAAAACAATGCTGAAGGCATCCAAAACAACTAATAACCTCATTTAATAAATAACTCTAAATGAAGTTTTGGTCTTGCTTTCCTGAGAGGCAGTTTCATCATGGTGCTTGATGGATTTTGTAAATACACTTGACAAATCTGTTCTTGCAAGAACTATTCCAGAACAGCTGACCTTAAAATAACAACTGACTGTTGATGTTACTTAATTACCTAACGCCATATGTCTTATTTCATAGTTTTGAAATCGCCAGTATTGTTCTACAATACAGAACATAAATCACAAATCAAAAAAAGATTGAATTAGATTAGATGCGTCCAAACTTGACTGGTTCTGTAAGTCTTAAAGCTTTATGATTGTTTACTCTTATTCATGTTTGTCTCATCCTGATTTTATTGATTTATATAGGTTTTAATCTTCCTGATTTATTCAGTTTAAAATGTTTCTGCATAAGGCACTTTGATTTGCTTTAATCCAAATAATAATAATAATAATAATAATAATAATAATAATAATAATAATAATAAATGTTATTTTTTATGATATTGCTGATACTGTAATAATTGTTACTTTTGTTATTATAGTTACAGTATTATTGTTATTGCAGTGTTGTTTTTAAAGTTAATGTTGTTATTGTTATAATTATTGTTATTGTAATTATGTTTATTGTTTATTGCTGTTATTGTTATCTGTTATTGCTATTGCAGATAGTGCTGTTGTTTTTATTGTGATTGTTTATTGCTGTTATTTTTATTCTTCTCATTATTATTGTTGTTGGTGGTGGTGGTGGTGGTGGAACTGTGTAATGTTTGTTATTTGTATTATTATTATTATTGTTGTTAATGCAATTGTAATTACCGTTATCATTATTGTTGTTATTATAATTATTGTTATTGTTGTTATTGTTGCTAATGTTATTGTTATACCTGCCTATATACATTATGTCCGTGTTATGTCAGTGTCATTAGGTTAAAACATCCTTCATTCTAACCTGGCATAGAAATGGTGTTTATTTTAGAACACTTCTTCACTCTTCACACACACACACCTTTTCACCACCACTGTCTTCCCCTTCTTCATCCACATAGGCAATGGATTCCCAGCTGCCACATAACCCCTGGCCCTGGACACCCTCTCCCTGCATCAGGATCCGCCGCTCTGCTGACAGCCACCAGTCACAGAGGGCAAGAAGCTCTGCCCGCTCAATGCTTCCCAAGAGGATCATCGATTCTTGGGGGTGAAAAACAAATCACAATGTGCACAAAAGATCCGATATGGCCATGTGACATGTTGCTTGTTTCTATAAAATATTACCTTTTGAATCCACCAAAGGGAAATTTTTAAGCGTAGTGGAGTCTAATAGATGTTGCACTTCTCTGTATGTTGACTGCGAGCACAGGTATTTCACTTTTCTCACCATGATGTCTTCAACAAAAATGTTATATTGACTGTGAAAGGAGAAAATAGATTATATTGCAACTATTAGCATCACAAATGAAAGTAAGCAAAACTACAAACTACATGCAATTAATGATATTTTGAGCTTAGAAAGTTTTTTTTTGTTGTTGGTTTTTTAAGATGTGAAGAGGTGTGTTGATGCAAAATCAACTGAGGGTGTACAGCACAGCATGGTTACACTTTATAAGTCTCGACAGACACCCTCTGTTGTTGTGAACCTTGTAATTTCTCCTCATGGTTTCTGTTCCTTATCACCTAAAACATATTACCTTAATCAGTGTATTGATCATACAAGGATATACAGTACCGTGCAAAAGTTTTGAGCCATTTGACCTCATGTCTACATATGAAAATAAATTGAATGAAAGGGGAACAAATGTTTTAATGCAACAGGCTGCAAATTGCCTAAAAATACAATAGAAAAAATGACTGTTTATGCACTGAAACCACCTCAGCAGAAGCCTCATTTCCTCTCTCATCTGTTCCAACTAATCACCAGCCTGATCATCTGTCATCATCTGCACTTGGGTCGTGCTGTAAGTCATGCATGAATGGTTCATAGGTCAAATGAGACGGATTCAATACATTTGCGCATTATTATGGACAATGTATTTGGGAGAAAATGTCATGTGAGGGCATTTGGGTCTCAAGAGATTAAAATACTTAAAAATTATATAAAGCAATTTTAAATGTAGAAACATCAAATAGAGCTTACAAATACAGTAATAGTTTCAGAAATCAATTTATGCCCAAAACTGTCTGCATTGGTAATCTAACCTGTATAAATTTGTACTTATGAACTGTTGCTGTAATCATATGCTGTACTCTTTCCTGTGATCACCCCAAAAAAATTACATTACAATATGTTCCAACTCATAAATCCTTTGACCACAGATAATATGTTTTGCTCTCATGCTTCTACAACTGTATAATGTAGTTAAAATCCCGAAATTCCACAGTTACACAAGAGAGGGCTTCTTTTTGTGTATGCTATTTCTGAAAGTTTGTCTCATGTCATCTTTTGGAGTATGCCCCTTGCCATTTTAGCCACTGGATTGATCAAAAGGAATCTACATCTACATCTGGATTTTTTATTTGGGCCCTAAATATTTGTTGTGTGTGTGTGTGTGTGTGTGTGTGTGTGTGTGTGTGTGTGTGTGTGTGTGTGTGTGTGTGTGTGTGTGTGTGTGTGTGTGTGTTAACAATTGTAATGTTTATGTGTGTACAATAGGCCGCAGATGCTGGAAAATAAGCCTCACATTATGTTGTTCCTCAATGTGATGTCACTGAATGTGATGTCACTCAATATAATGCCACACAGAAAGTTATTAATAATTTTTCGTTGAAAGTTTAAGACATTATCACGGCTGGCCCATTTGAGATATCAAAAATCCCTCCGCAATTTTGCATCCTCAATGTCTTTAGATCTCTTCGGCCCGGTTTGGTGGCGATCATATAAATTCCCTAGGAGGAGTATATCAAAATCCATCGGGTGCATTTTTGCAAACAACCCAAAATAACCGTCCTCCTGTTGAGCTTAGCCCAGGACATGCAGTGTGAAAGTTGTTCGGCTTGATGAGCTCTAAATGTGTACAGAGTTGCGTGTGCCTTCGTGAAAGTGTGTATGAGCTATCCAGCTAAATCTCGTGTGGGGGCCCCGGGGCACAAGACTCTCAGGCATCCTGATAGCAGCAGATTCCAACCTGTCTGACAAGTTTCATGAGTTTTTGAGCATGTTAAGACCACCGAAAAGTCCAAAAGGGTGGAAAAAAAATTATAATCCTTAGGAAAACAAGAGGGTCCTGCGCACCTTATAGTGCTTGGGCCCTAATAAGGCTGAACTTTATATTTTTGGAGGCCAACTGTCCAAAATACAATAATCATCTAACAATGTGAAAGATGTGATGGCATTGAAACAGACATATATGACAGGCACACTCATAGAGCACACTTTATTCTGCAAAATATGTGGACAGAATTGAGAAGAAGAATCATCCCATACATAATGCATACTGGCGACAGCTCAGTCTTGCTGGGATTTAGTTTTTGGGATTTAGCTCCCAACCATGACAAAATGCCTGCCAGACAAGCTGAGATCCGAGCGAAAACATGAGTGTCTGAGAGAGGAATAGAAAAGGATGAGTTGAGGATCACCAGCATAAAGTGGAGGATATGAAGAGTTATGGGTATGACTTCACTTAGAGGGAGAACAGAACAGGGCACAATGCTGATCCCTGTGGGAAACCAGAGGCATTGCTACAAATTCGAAGGACTTAGGATGGACATGAACATCTTGTGATAGAGCTTTGCTGGTCAGTAGTTTCTGATGTCTGAGATATACTGTATGTCTGAGAGTGGGCTATTTGGGGGGGATTTATAATGCAAGTGATGAGGGTAAACGGGAAGGACTAGCAAGGATTGCATATAGAGGGATATAGAGGGGATATAGAGGGTTAGGAAAAAAAAGAAAATAGTGTGGATTATGAAGCATCACATGAGGATGCGTCCAAGGATCTCTTGATGGCTTATAATGTCATCAGGTCGGGTGAGACCTTTAAGAAAGCAAGGAAGTAAGTTGAATTGGGAGTTACAATAGTACAATCTCAAAATGACAAAGAACTGAGCAAACATTAGAATGTCATCCCTGGAGAGAAATGGTCAGATGTTAAGCATATTTAAGCAGATTAGCAATATGAAGAGAAGATAGTTGGTTGTTGGTTTACTCTTACAGTACAGTTGCCCAACACTGAGCCCAAAATATTCATCTTTTTGGCACAGCTACTGTACATGAGAGATGTGAGATCCCATATCACCAGATACAGCCTTAGAAGGTATATTTTTAGAACAGCAATTAATTAGAACTCCCAGGCTCAAATTGACATACAGTAATTGTCCTAAAATTTACCTTAATAAATAATCAAGCAGTTGTTACAGCATGCATTAATGAAACAGGATGCATTACTGTTCATTGGTATGGGGTTTCTCACACAGATGTTTTCACCTGATATGTCCAAAACCTAGCTCTGGGAGGTAGGGCAACTTCTTGACCTGGATGATGGAGTCATAGAGGGAAGGTTGAAGTCCTTGTGCCACCATGTTGGCCAGGATCACTGCTACCATCATGGGCAGAATGTGGGAGATCTGACCAGTCAGCTCGAAACAAATCACAGCAGTCGAGACCGTATGAGTGACCGCCCCTGTCAATGCTGCTGCACCTGCAGAAGAAGAAACTTACTTGAAAAAATTTTTTTAGATGGAATTTGACTGTGGAATACAACATACACCTCGATATTTAACAGATTGGCATTTGCATAAGCACCAATAAGCACCCAATCGGCAGTTAATGACCTTTCTGTAATAAAGCCTGGTTCTAGGCTGTGTAAAACATAGACCAGGATTCAAGGGTACACATGTTTGAGAAACTCAAAATCAGAAAACCCAAAAGGAATGGCCACATCAGTCAAAATCTGGCTCATCAGCCCAGTGTCCATCAACAAGCCCTATACAAGCAGATCATTCCCGGGTCCATAGCAAGTCCCATGGGGCATTGTTTTAACATTGTGGGTCAGGACAGAGCTAAGTCACATGAACCTTGGATGTAAAAGTATTTTTTAGATTTATTATGAATGTTAGCAAGTCTGACAGTGGTGCAATGTTACAGGAGAACAAACTTTAGGACCACGATTAGTGCCCAGCTTTGTTGGAGGAACACAAATTTTAGTTTGATGTTCTGATCCTAGGGTGTCTACACAACATACTTCCTAATGATGGTTCCCCTTCAATTCTGGATTGGAGAATGTCGCCTTGCAACTCCAGGGTCCGGGTTCTATTCCCGGCCAGGATCGATTTCCATCTCTGTGTGCATGGAGTTTGCATGTTCTCCCCGTGCTTGGTGGGTTTCCTCCCACAGTTCAAAGACCTGCAGATTAGGCTGATTGGCATTCCCAAATTGCCCGTAGTGTGTGTGTGAGTGTACTGTATGTGTGTGCCCTGCGATGGATTGGCACTCTGTCCAGGGTGTACCCTGCCTTGTGCCCTAAGCCTCCTGCACTGTAAAAAAAAGCCAACTTATGAAAAGTTATCTAAATAAAGTTTAAAAAGTAAACTAAACTAAGATATTTTTATTTGAAATGTTCAGAAATAATAGTTTCATTAGTTCATTCGACAAATATGTTGCTTCAATGTTAAAAACTGTACAGTACTAAAATGTTTTCTAGAACTTAAATTAAAATGTTAGTTTTGCGTTAAAACGTGCGTTTCTTGTTAGCACATGCGCATATGGAGCATAATAATTTGAAACTAGACCTGGGCAATTTAATCGTTATTTTCGATTAATTCGAATTTATGGTTTATGCCGATTTTGAAAAATGAAAATTGATTTTACAGTTTCACTTTGGTACGGTACCGCAAACTTAGTTTTGCGACGTCCCCTCTGTGACTCACATGTGGGAAATACGAGATACAACATGGCAGCGCTCTGATGAAACTAAAGAGCCTGTTTCCAACAGAGGCGCAGTTTCTTTGGTCGTATGGAAATTGTTCGGGTTTGCAACTTTACACATTAAACAAGCCAAAGCCCGGTGTAAAAATTTGTATGAAGTTTGTAGCAACTAAAGGAAGATAATTTCCTCGCGCACCTCAAACAGAGCGACACTGTTGAATCGGCGTCGTGTTTGCCGCTGCAAGCTAAACAAGACAAGCGGCAGTGCAAAAACAGCGGCTAAG
Source organism: Clarias macrocephalus (assembly GCA_011419295.1). NCBI lineage: Eukaryota > Metazoa > Chordata > Actinopteri > Siluriformes > Clariidae > Clarias > Clarias macrocephalus. The sequence continues at coordinate 95,712 of JAAGKR010001462.1, forward strand.
AGCCAGGAGAAAACAGTGAGCACATTTCCCCACTGTATCCCATATGATAAGAGCGGCTTCGATGGAAATATATTACTGATGTTGTGTCGTGTTATATCGCTAAAGACATTATGCCCATATACACAGTTATAAAAAAAACATGTAAAATGCTGTCAGGCACCTGTTTGATTTGTTGCATGTGGTTTGCAAAATTGTTTAAGTGATTTAATATATATACTTTTAATCCAAATAAGCAGTTCATGTTTGGTTATATCATTTTGCTTAAATAAATAAAAAATAAAAAAACCTATACTGACTGTTTTTTTTTTCTAGGTTTGCTAACCATAGTCTTCAGTTTGATGAAAATTAGCATTGGGCCATGAACCAATATTGCAACATCTGATAGAGTGTCTGGGAGAGAGGTTCCTGCAAACAGAATCATGGAAAGATTTGGTGGGGTACAGGTGGATTCTTTTGCTGATGCAAAATAGACTCCCTGGAAAATCCACCAAGTCATGATGCACTGGCACACAGCTTGTCTGACTGTATGCATTTCCACCTCTACTGCAAATTCTGTTCACATGCTTGATTTTCACTACTGTCACTAGCAAATTAAAAGTTTGGTCTCCCAGAATATTGTCCCAAATAGATGGGACAATTTGGCCCTTCTAGAATGAAACACTGTGGGCTGTGAATGGCCTTGGTGGCCTTGTATGGTCTTAGGTGGAAAGTGTTCAATACATGGTCCAGGACTAAATGGTCACCTTATGAGTACTCAATCACTTCACCAAAAAAGTTGTTGAACTACATGACGTGGCAATAAGTTTCCTCACATGTTTTGACTCTGGAGTGATCTCAAGACTGGGTTTGTGATAATCCACAGCCATATCGGTCTTTTGTTATCCGATTACATCAAATCATGAAACAGAACATTACTTGTGTAATTATGGTTATATGAACACTAGGGTCACTTGGAAGCAACACCGATCAAGTGGGAAGTCAGCTAAATGGGAAGAGAAGAGAAGTTGGAAGTAAGACTGACCAATGACTGCATACCCTCCAGGGATGATCTGGTAGAGGATGCCATCAAAGAGAATACCATGAGGAAACAGAGTGGCCATGATCTCCCCAACTAGACGACCAAATGCTGCACCTAGAGAAAGAGGAGGAGAAAGAGAAAAAGTGACTTGTCTTTTACTGACTTGTACTTTCTTTCTTAAGAGCTAGACATTCTCCTTTGGTGACATCATTAACAACAGAAAAGCAACTTATTGCAGAAGGACAATGGCTAGTTTCTACTATTGCACATTATCATTATCTTACCAAGTACAAACACAGGCATGAATGCTCCAGAGGGAATAGGCATTGTTGTTGAAACAGCTGACATCCAGAACTGCAAAGACATTAATAACATTAATTATACAGCAGATAGTGACAATCTAATAGGACAGGAGGCATTCCACCAGTGCCGATATACTGTAGAGCATAACAGACTGGGATGTTTAACTATACGTATCACTCTGCACAACAGGTATTCTAAGAACATTCAATTACATCCAGTATACTATCAATCACTAGCATAGGTGGAAGTAGGTCTGCATGGTTCACAGTACTGAAAAGAGGAGAGAGGACATGTTTTGGTGGAGCAAAATAAGCGAACAAATCATGATCTATTGAGGATAAATGGTGTTTGTCAAACTGTTGTATCAAACCAATATCACACTTAAGGTCGAGCAGTTGCATTATATATTAGCACTCAGGCTATGCCCTCGTCTCATCTGCGCTGATATCCATCACAACATCACTCCCTCTCGTGTGATATCGTTATCGAAAAAGCTTTCTCTAGCTTTTAAAATAAACAGCAAAGTGTGAAAAGCCTTAGAAGTGAGCCATTAGCATTCTTTATGCTAAAGCTGGTGGGTAATATTCTGTATATGATCACCCTTAAAATAATGGCAATTTAAAGACATTAAAACAAAATAGACTGAAGACATTAGTGTATATGCTTATTAACTTATTATTTAAAGAAAGATCTATTTATATTTTGTTGGGAAGTGTTTTTGTACATTAAAATTTGATTTAAAAAGTTCTTTGTGGCCTCTGAGTGGCGCCGTGGTAAAGTGCTCGCCCTATCATCCGGAGATCGCCAGTTCAAATCTGGAGATAACCTCTCACAGCTGGAGGCCTAGATAGAGGCCTAGATAGATAGAGGTGTAACCTCTCACAGCTGGAGGCCTAGATAGATCTGATTGGCCGAGCTCTCGCAGAGGGGAGGGATGGGCGGTACTTAATGCTCTCACATTAATCAGGGCTCTACAATCAGGGGTGTCTGTGAGCTCATGCAAGTGGAAGGAGCAGATAGTGCTGAGTGTGTTCCGCCGCCCTTAACGGTGCGTGAGCGAGCGGTTCGAAAAGATGCGGTCGACTGGCGTCACGTGGTTCAGCGGAAACACGTGATAGTCTTCGCCCTCCCGGCTGAATGGTAGGAGTAGCCTTAATGTGGAAGCCCCCTAGTGACGGGGAGGAATTAGACACGACTAAATTAAGGAGAAAATTGGGGGGGGGGGGGGGGGTGGAGGGTTCTTTGTTCTAAGCATTTTCTGCTTTTCATTTGTTTCAATGACAATCCAGTGTTTCCAGAAGTCGCTTAAACCATTTCGAGCCAGGTAAAGTTTCACAACATTAGGGATTCTTTTCCAGGGCTTAACTGTCTTATAACAATGTGATTGGATAAGCAGTGTTCCAAGAGCGCTGACATTTTGGATAAGAGCAAAGGTGCATTTCACAGTTTGCTTCGCTCCGCTTGTGTTTTATCACTACATAAAATTCTAATTTTAGCGATCGTGACATTCAAACCTTTACTACGCTGTACATTACAGCCTGTACATTCCTGAGAGCAAAACTCTACCCTGATGTTAGAAACTCTAATAATCTAGTATTTCCATAAAAAAATGAAAAAAATTAATAAATAAATAGTCACTCCAGGGTTTGTACTGGATCCTTTTTCTTACATTATCATGTTTACGAATAACTTTCTAGATTTTGACATCCGAGATTCTTTGTTAAACTATGACAACTTTATCTATTATTGTTTAACACAGAAAAAACTTTATTGTTAATGGACAAAGCCCCAAGCATAAAAAGTATCCAACCCAACTTGATCATTTAGTGCAGAGTGTTCTATTGGTCATGTTTTTGAGATAATCTTAATTGCTTAATTTGTATCTAGGTACAATGCATGTTGTCCTGGGAACAAGGAGAAATAAACCCATAGCAGTTCTAACGTCCAGAAAGTCAGTGGCAAGTTTGCGTTGACTGAATGCCAATGATTAACAATTAAAACCAATAAAGTTTAATTAAGATAACCACTTTTATGTCTATGGCATTCTGAAAATAGTTTAAATATATATAAGTGTACACTTCATTTTATTGAGATATTTTTAACTTTCTAATACACTTCTATCACTAGACAGCCACTAGGGGCAGTCAATCTCACATGAATGACTATCAAACACATGCCAAGGCTTTCCAACCAAACTTAAGAGGAATGTATGGTGATACATTTGTCATTCCACCATGTGACCTTCAGCTTGGATCAGGGCTTGTTCCAAATAACTGGGAACCGTGGTGTTCTTAGGATTAGAGTTTCATATGTGACTAATCTTCTATTTCACCCCTCCTAACTGCCTGAAGAGGTACTATATACAGGACACACCTTCTCATTCAAAGAGGTTGAATTTGTATTATGGCAAGAAAAAAGCAGCTAAGTGAAGAAAAAAATGAGTGGCCATCATTACTTTAAGAAATGAAGGTCAGTCAGTCCGAAAAATTGGGAAAACTTTGAAAGTGTCCCCAAGTGCAGTCACAAAAACCATCGAGTGCTACAAAGAAACTGGCTCACATGCGGACCGCCCCAGGAAAGGAAGACCAAGAGTCACCTCTGCTGCAGAGGATAAGTTCATCCGAGTCACCAGCCTCAGAAATCGCAGGTTAACAGCAGCTCAGATCAGAGAGCAGGTCAATTGGCGAATGGGCAGGACTGAGGCAGCTCCCTTCTTTCAGAAAGGTAACTGGTTTATGAGCCTCAATTCATAGCGATGTGGCCGCAACACATACAGGGAGACCCACAGTTGATAGTGAGTTGTTTGACAGCAGCAGGCCAAAAAATTATCCTGGCATGTGACCAGCAATGTAGAGTGTGTCCAATAACACCTGCTAGCATGCATAAAACAGACTGACAAGAGAACCATACTATGCCCTGGACCTGGTGTCCCCAGGCCCAAGTGTTATGAGGGAGACCTTGAGACCAGCTCCCTACAGAGGGATCAAAGGCTGCAGGTAGGTCCTATAGAATCAATAAAATAGACAAGTAATGGTGCGTTTTGTCACAATAATATGATTTATACTATGGCACAATAATTAGCACTGTATGAAAGAGGGTTTGCTTTGTCTGGCAGATCCGGCACAGTTTTTATGCAGGATGCCCGTCCAATTACATCCCTCACAATTTCCGACCAGGTCTTGCACAATGACCCAACAGTTGCAACCCAGCAATGGTGGGCTCAAACCCCCAACCATCTGATTAGCAAGTCAAAGCCTCAACTTAGTGAGCCACCACTGTGTAAAAGAGTGAAATTTGTATGAAACTTTTTTGATGTCACAATGCACTCCTTTGCCAGGATTTCAGGTACTTCTGCAGGCTACTGAAACATTTGCATCAGCTTGGAAAAACCTTCCCAGATGCAGCTGAATAGTTTATCTAGCATTCTCATATTCCTTTGACAGAGCAGACCAGTCCTTGGCTTAATGTATGAGTTAGCAGAGGCTTGTCTGACACCAAGCTGGCCATTTTCATCTAGAGAGTGCCTCAGACATCTTTCTGGCATCTTTACTCTGCTTATGAATCATCGCTGGACATAGGGGTTTGAGACTAGAGCGTTATCTAGCCTGAGGTTGGGTCAGATTCAACTTTGAATCAGGTTGTAAATCTGTCAGACAATATACCAACATCAGCATTGCCACATAGTCAGAGCAGAGGATATCTCAAGTAATTCAACAATGTGAATGCCAGAGCAGGACTCACACGGTTATCGTTTATCAGGCTACATGACTTGTTAGTCACTTGATACAAAAGCTGTATATCAGTTGGACCAGCTAACATGAGCAGTTACATGAAGGCAAAACATGTTAAGATTTGGAAGAAGAAACACTAAAATATACAGAGCTGCCAATCATTTCTTCATATTTTGCTTTCAAAGAGTCAGAGCTTCTTATGGTTTTAATATAGTCTTGATGAATAGTTCTACAGGCTTAGTTCTGAAGGACTTTTCAGTCCAGTCTTTGTACCTGAGCAGTTTAAGATGAATGTTTTTTGTTTGTTAAGCCACCATTCAAGCACAAAACCATCTACAGTAACTTAATGATGACAGATGATCAGGTCGCTGATTAGTATCCTGATGCTGAGTGGTTGGAACAAATGAGAGTAGAAATTAGGTTGCTGCTGAGGTTGTTACATAAAAAAATGTGAAAGGTATAACTAAAACCAAAAGCCCAGCGAAAGGCCTGGGTTCGATTCCCAGCCAATGCCCAAAACCCCAGCCACTGGATGCATTGCCAGTCCAAAGCCCTGATAAAATGGGAGGATTGTGTTAGGAAGGGCTTCCAGTGAAATCCTTGGTCAAATTGTTGTGCAGATCAGTTGGTCCACTTTGGCGACCTCCCAATGGGAGTAGCCAAAAGACTTTGCAGCCTGTCACAAGAAAACATTTGATCCAATTTCTTTCCTTTAATCTACATTCTTCAATTTAATTAAATATGAAGAACTAAGTGGGCTCAGGACTTTTACACAGTACTGTACAAGTGTATGTAACTACAGGCCAATAGTTATATAACATTAGTTTCATTATGACCAGATCCAATTGATCTCCTGGAGAAACCCTTTATAAAGGATGCCTGATCTTGTTATTTTGTCACGACCAAACAAAAAGTGCCATTATGTCATGTTTAATTTTCTCACAGAGGCATGACCGTGCACACAATAGTTAGCTTTCTGACTCCCATTGGCTTCTGCTTATTGATGTTTAGCACTCGTCATGGACACGCTCACACTACAAGATTCATTGCAAAGAATTGCAAACACACTCGAAAATATTAGAGCATCTGCGACAGCTTGCAGAGTGAGAAAAAAAAGCATTGCAGAACCACTCACACTAGACAAGCTGTCACCATGGAGGGCATACAGCGATTTGTCACTGAGCTGGTGACAAATCCCAAGCATTAGAGTGTGACAGGGAAATCAGAGCTAAAATCATATAGAGTGCACTCGGCGTAAGTCGTGTTCTCGGTTGCACCTCGCTCAAGCGCCTATAGCGCATACTACAGTACATCACATGGCCATAATGTACTTGTTGAGTGGCACCTGGCACTTTGCACATACAGGGTTGGGGGCTTTGAATCTTGCGTCTGGTCTGTATGCATGTTCTTGGAGGGTTTCCTTTCACTTTCCTTACATGTGCTGTAGGCTGATTAGTGTACTTTGTGCCCTGAGAATATGATTCCTGTAACCCTAAGCAGGATAAACATTATAGACAATAGATGAATGGATAGATAAGCAATGATGGATATAATGAGCAATACAGAGTAAGATTTTGTACCACTACTACTTTTGCCAGTTACAATGTAGCAGAAGAGCCCTTGATCACTCTGGTTGCTGCCAGGCATTTACGATGGGCGATAGCCAGCGTATGCTGTAATCCACAGCATGCAAGTCTCAGCAATTCTCCTGAAGCATGATATCTACTTCGGGTGGAGGATCATATAATCCTTCACCTGATCTCTCAGCACAGCCCTGTGTCTATCAAGGCAAGCCGAGCCACATGTCACGCTTTTGATTATTCAAGTTCAAACAAAGACAGTAAATAAAATACAGTTAAGATACGATGGAAAAATAAACATAAACAGAACTTTACCTTCATGATGAAGAAGAGAAGTAGTACGATGAATACGTTGACATCTGGATGAAGCCAGGAAGAAGATCGTCCCAGACCAGGTGGAGGAGGCGCACCCCATATTTTGGCCCAGGTGAAGTTATCAAACAGAGAGTTTATAGCCTCTCTCGGCATGAGCTATTAAAAAATTACATTGATATTCAATAAAGAGACTGAACAATACAGTATGATATCGGCTAGCAATCTCAGAAATAAAGTAGTGTTTCTCTAACCTCCCCAGCCATAAAGTGTCCAAATCCTGGAGGGAATGTCAGCATTGCGATGACAAATGTTACAACTCCCGGGTAAATTAGTCGGCTGTGTGTGAGGGAAGATAAAAATGGTTTAGTTGTATTTAGTGCAATAATTTCTTGAACTGCTAATCCATAATATACAGCAGGAAAACAACATATCGTGAAGAATCTTTAGTAAGGTCTGATTTTAAGTTTGATTACGCAACAAGAACAACCAGCCAAATAAATTTGGAAAACGTTTCTCCAAAATCTATAACTAAACTATACAGTACAGACCAAAAGTTTGGACACACCTTTTCATTCAAAGAGGTTGAATTTGTATTATGGCAAGAAAAAAGCAGCTAAGTGAAAAAAAAAAACGAGTGGCCATCATTACTTTAAAAAATGAAGGTCAGTCAGTCCAAAAAATTGGGAAAACTTTGAACGTGTCCCCAAGTGCAGTCACAAAAACCATCAAGCGCTACAAAGAAACTGGCTCACATGCGGACCGCCCCAGGAAAGGAAGAACAAGAGTCACCTCTGCTGCGGAGGATAAGTTCATCCGAGTCACCAGCCTCAGAAATCGCAGGTTAACAGCAGCTCAGATCAGAGAGCAGGTCAATGCCACACAGAGTTCTAGCAGACACGTCTCTAGAACAACTGTTAAGAGGAGACTGTGTGAATCAGGCCTTCATGGTAGAATATCTGCTAGGAAACCACTGCTAAGGACAGGCAACAAGCAGAAGAGACGCGTTTGGGCTAAAGAACGCAATAAAGAACACAATAAAGAAAACTCGCTGAATGAGAAGGTGTGTCCAAACTTTTGGTCTGTACTGTATATGCAGGCAGACATAATTTCTCTCTTGATTTCTCTTTACATATCGCTCTTACTGTCTGGTAAGAAACCATGTAAGCAGGTTGGGTCTTCTCATAAACAGGACAATCTGCCGGTTCAAGTAGACGAAGAAGGCTCCAAGAAACCCACAAAAAATGCTGTGTAACAGAGCAAAAGAAACAAACTTAGATTAGTTTTAAGATCGAATATACCACAAATCCAAAACCAAGCACTAAATCAAGTATTAAGGTCAGACAAAAATAATAATAATAATACAAAAAAATTATTTAACGTACACTGCCTGGCCTAAAATAAAGTCGCACACTCTTAATAGTTTGTTTGATTCCCTTTAGCTTTGATTGTGGGGACCAAGTCAATGTAAAAATGATTCCTCATGTTTTGGAATATACAGTATGCCTAGGGAAGAAAAAACTTTTGATCACTCAGTACATTAAGGTTGTCAGCTGACTCAATTTTGTTGCCACATAACGTTGATGAGCCTAGATCTAAGCAACTGCAGCAACCTCCAGAGGATTGTACAGTGGCCAATATGCTTGATCGATGAATCGCTTCCCATCTTAGCCTGGAAGATGGTCAATCTGATCTCATCATACCATCATTCCAAAGTCCAATCTTTATGCTCCCAAGCAAAAAGATTTTTTTTCTCACTAGAGCCTCACTAATAAGTGTTTTTGATATGGGCACACAGCTGTTTAGTCCCAGTCCTACTGATTCATGCTTTCTACTGATCACTGATTAAGCTTGGTTTTTAGGGCCCAAGCACTATGACATCAGCCCTAAGTCTTCACAATGTGTGAAGGGCCCTATTGTTTTCCTAAGGAATAAATCCAATGCTCGCAAAACCCATACACATTAAGAGCTCATTGAGCTGAACAATTTTCACATTGCATGTCTTGGGCTCAACTCAACAGGAAGTCAGTTATTTTGTGTTGTTCGCAAAACGCACCCGAAGGAATTTATATGATTGTCACGAAACCTGGCCTATGTGATCTCAAGACATTGAGGATTTATGTCATAATGGTATCGGTATGTCCCCTTTAAATGCATGTGCCGACTATGCCCACTGTCTTTCTGATGATTTCCCAGTTGAATTAATTTTAGAGTCTTCCTTGCTTGATACAGTCCAAAAATTTGCCACTTCTCAAATGGCAACTTATTTTTTTTTGCCCAGGCAGTGTTTAAACAGTTAAAACAGAAAAATAATTTTTTTAAATTTTACAATGTGTTTTAAAGATTAAAAAAAGTAATTTTTGCAATATATATATATATATATATATATATATTTTTTTTTATTTTTTAATAATTAAAATTGTTTTGCATTCATATTCAGGTTAGTATTGTTCCCAGTACAGCTGTGTTAATACCATAGCAAATCAACTGCCATGCAAGGCAAGGCATGTTAATATCATTGGTTTAAACAACAAGCTTTATAAGTTTGCGATATATACATGTGTACAAAGGAACTGAGGTGTTAAAACCAAAAACTGGATGTTACGATGCACCTAAATCATGTTGCATGCTTTTGAAATAGCTCTGCGGCATTGCAAGGGTTGCAATACAGCAAACATAGCTCCAGGATTGTGCCCTCACCACGAACGGCACGCGCTTCCCCCCGCTCTCACCCAATGATGGCGAATGCTGGCAGCTCCTGCAGGTCAAACGGGAAGTCCATGCGGAACTTGGTACGAAACAGAGCAGTGATGGTGACTGGAAGACAGAAGAAGTATAGAGGCTTGGAGAAATTATAGAACAAAAATGTTATGACTGCATTTTATTTTACAAATCTGAATGGCAGGAGATTAATATATACAGTGGAACCTTGGATAACGTAATTCGTTCCGGAAGCAGGCTTGTATATCAAAACACTCATAAACCAAATCATTTTTTCCCATAAGAAATAATGGAAACTCAAATTATTCATTCCACAGGCCAAAAAAATAAATGCATAAAAATAATTAATATAAAGTAAAAAAAAAAAAAAAAATTAACCTGCACTTTACCTTTTAAAAAAGTAACAATAAATCCCGACAGATAACCGTTTCCATTTGTGCCCGCAGACATGCCCTCCCCTCTCCTCGTCTTACACAGTACAGAGAGAAAAACCGTTGGCTCACTTGTGATCATGTGACGTTCGGCGTCAAAACAAGAAGCGTATGTGTGATACATGATACTCGTGAACGACGACTTGTTCATTTTCCAAGTCTAAATTTATTTCAAAACTTTTGCTCGTCTTACGGAACACTTGCAAACCGTGTTACTCGCAATCCGAGGTTCCACTGTACCAGAGACTCTGTATAAAATAAGCAACGATATATAGCAAATTCTCACCTGCATCTTTATTGAACACGGAAAGCACCCTGAATATGAAGGCACTAAATGTGGCAGCAAAGTACCCCCTCCAGTAGTTCCTTACTGCAAAGAAAGTCGAGGTCACCTCAATGCTGAACAACACTCCTAGAGAGGAATAAAAGGAATAGCAAGAGGCGTACATAACATTAGATATAGTGTGTTTATAGTGTACTTTTACACCATGAGTTAGAGTTCATATATACCGTACACTGATCAGCCAAAATATTAAAAGCAAAAACATTCCCCTTGTGCAGCCTGGGTAGCTCTGGTCCCTCAGAGCATGACCTCAAGACCTCAGGGTGTGTGCTGTGGTACTCTTTGGCTGCTGGGCCCCATATGTGATGGGCTTTGGTGATACCTGATCAGACCTGGCCTTTGGTCTCTGCATGGGTGAGCCGTGGGTGCCCACGAACCTGTCACCATTTTACTAGTATATACTCACTCACTCACTGACGCACTCATTGTCTATACCGCTTAATCCTGTGTACCTGTGAGCCTATCCCAGAAGACTTAGGGCACAGATTGGCAGGGTGCCAATCTATCACTGGGCACATACACACATAGCCTAATCTGCATGTCTTTGCACCGAGGGAGGAAACCGGAATACCTGGAGGAAACCCAGCAAGTATAGGGGAGAACATACAAGGCGACAGTCACCTACCTGTATATAATTGATAATTACTTGTAAGGTGTTAATGTTATTTGGTTTTAATGTTATGACTGATCAGAGTATAGTATACATGTAATAAGACAAGTAATAGAGAAAAAATATGAATGAAGGAATTATCACATTTTTACCTCCAAGAGGGGTGCCAAAACAGCAGCCAACCCCCACAGCACACCCGACTGTGAGGATGTCAGTGTAGCAGTATGGGCTCTACTGACACAGAGAAACAGATAGAATAAATAAATAAATAAACAAATAAATACAGTCTGTGGTGTAAATTTATTGATTAATGATTTAATAGCATTTTGCAATTAACAATTAATTTTGCCTGCTGTCCCTTCAAGGCTACCGTCTCCCCAGTCACTGCTGCGCAGGTATGAACATGTTACATCAGATTATTTGTAACTGCCGTGCGAGCAAAATTGGACACCCCACTTGTGATTTATATGAAAGAAGTGTAACAAAATTTGGACCGATACTTTAAGGAAGGTGAACGTTTCTTTAAAAAAATCCTTACTGGTGACGAGACATGAATTCATCACTACGAGCCTTAGAGTAAGCGGCAGAGTATGGAACAGTAACATCCTCAATCGCCGACCGAGATAAAGTTCAAAAGTCAATCATCAGCTGGAAAATTTATCAATGCTTACAGTTTTCTGGGATTCTCAAGAGCCAGTATTGGAGCATCATCAGGAAAAAGGTTCAACAATCGACAGTGCTCATTACAGTGAAGAGCTGAAGCCTAAACTTTAGATTAAACGCAGAGGACTGATATCCAAGGGCGTTGTGATCTTGCATGACGGTGCACGTCCACAGTCACTCTGCAAAAACTTTGTTTTAAGGTGTTAAAGCATCCTCCCTACAGTACTTTCACCTGTTTGGTCCCCTGAAAGCAACCATATGAGAACGGAGATTTACTTCTGACGAAGGAGTGCATTTGTGGCTTCAAGCTTGAAAAACAAATTATGTTGAAAAACGATGTATTTGTCTTTTCTAAAATTAATTATAATAAATTTTACAGACAGAATGCGGACAATTCTTTACCCACCCTTGTATTTCTATAGTGAAGTTTTTGGTTAGTGCATGCATTTGAAGCAGAACCCTTCTACTGGTCATCATTATAACGTTCACAACCTGGTGGAAAGTAGGGTATGTGACCTTTGACCATTACACCCAAACATGCTTTACTGGACATCCCACTTTCAACCTTTTCCCTCTTTCTGTTAGTGAGATTAGCAAGATTAGGGACATAAAGGTAGCTCAAGTTACAGTTCTAGTTGTTAAAGGTGTTGAAGTTTGCTTGTGCATTGTCATGCTGGAAGAGGGGTTTTGTTCCAGTAAAGGGAAATTGTAACGCTACAGCATGCAAAGTCATTCTAAACAATCATGTGCCTACAACATTTTGGTGAAGGACCATATCTAGATGTGATGGTCAGGTGTTCGCATACTTTTGACAATGTTTTTTTCTTTCAACTACATGCATTTACAGGAGCATGGTGGTTCAGTGGGCTTCTACTTACCTGATAGACCCCAGAAAAAAAGGACATGAACTTGCTGAGTACAGCAGCACAAATGCTGGCTATGTGTACAAAAGGACCCTGAGTAACACACAAAGAAATATGCATTAACTGCTGTGTTGGAGGCAGTAAGTTGCACAAGGAAATTTTATATAGTATACATGAGTGCTCATAACTGGACCTTCCTATTTGCTCACTGCACACATACCATTGGGCCCCGCAAAATGTAAAAACCCCTCCCCCTCATATCAATGGGACTGTCAGGGGACAAATTTTAAAACAATGAAGCGTGATGATCCTCCAAAAAATGAAAATAAAATAATAAAATTATCACTCTGGCCTTGCACCTTCAGGGTCCGGATATGATTTCCGCCTTGGGGTTTGTGTGCCTGGTGGGTTTCCTCCGGAAAATCAAGTTTCCTCCCACAGTCCAAAGGCATGCAGATATTGGAGATAACTGGAGTTCCCAAATCATACATAGTGCGGAGGTGTGTGTGCACCCTGCAATGCATTGGCACCCTGTCCAGGATGAATCCTTTGTGCCCACAGACTCCTGGGATAGGCTCCAGACCCCCACGACTCTGTATCAGGATAAGTGGTATAGAAGATCAATGAGGAATGAATACATATAAATTGTTTATTTGGGCCGTCAGGTTTTACTTCGTGTCAGTACCAAATGGCTCACGGGACAGGTACTGTAGGAGCGCCCCTTAGCAGAATTTTTGTTTACGGCCCCAGGAAGGTGAGGTCCAGCTCTGTGAGTGCTTCACCTCTTTGCCTACTGGCATTCCGCTTCCTAGCGCTGCTGTAAGTCCAACTGCTTTCGCTGCAAAGGCTTTACATGTGAGGTATTCTTTCAATACAACTCCTCTAAGGATTGTTTTCATCTCAGGGATACCAGAACCTAAGGAAAGAATAAGTTGGTAAAGGAGGAGAAGGATGTGACTGTAACTTAACGGTGATACCAGGCAGAATGACTTAGGATAAACAATGATAAAGTTTCAGTTTTAAGAATAAAAGAATATTGCTCATATGTTTCCATTGTCACACTGATAAAGCATTATGCAGTTCTAATTACCTGGCATATCAAGGTATAGTATGTAATGTAAAGTCCATTCTTCAAGCATGATCCTTGAGGATCCTTTTGCAACGTCTTATATAATTAATATAGCTCAAAGAATTATAGAAGGTATAAGTCATGAATGGACAGTTAGTCAGGTAGTACGTCTCAAAAGCACAGAGTGAAATCCAGCAGTTAAAGTCAGTGGTGATGGAAGAGGCACATGCGTGTCAATTACCATCATGAAATGTGAAATGAATGTGTGAGTGAGTGAATTGTTTCTTCTCTTCATCCCTCTTTAACCCGAGTGGGAAATTAAAAGGACTGTAGATACTTCAAGCCCAATAACAACAGTGTACACAAAAGAAGTAAATGTTTACAAGGAATCAGATTTTTGTAAAAAAAAAAATAATAATAATAATAATAATAATAAATAAATAAAAATACTACTACTACTACTAATAATAATAATAATAATTATTATTATTATAATAATAATAATAATAAAGTTATAAAAATTCATTAATGTGTATTTATAACCAAAAATCAGTTACAATAGGGAATCCTGATTGGCCAGCGGCTTTTAAAACAGGACTTAAAATACTGCACCTTTATTGGCCAGCTGCTTTTCTTACAGAACTGTATCGTCACTGGTCAGCTGCTTTTGGGTGGGTCTTACAGAACTGCTTCCTCATTGGCCAACTGATCTTGGGTAAGTTTTACAGAACTGTGTCCTCACTGGCAAGTTGCTTTGCGTGAGTCCCACAGTGCCACGCCTACATTGGCCAGGTCTTACAGTACTGTGTCCTCATTGTTTTTGGGTCCTCAATCTTTTTTTTTTTTCGGCACAAATCTGATTCCATAAATGTATTGTTTTTTTTTTTTAAAGGAAAGGGCTACGGATATGATAGATTGGCACCCTGTCCAGGGTGTACCATCCCTTGTGCCCTAAGTCTCCTGGAATAGGCTCCAGGCTCCCCAATGACCCTGTCTACAAGATAAAGCAGTATAGAATGAGAGAGTGAGTGAAAGGGCTACAGCTTTCCTGCTCCCAGAGGGGCAGTACAAACTTGAAACACTTAAAAATGATAAGCATGAACGAATGTATCAACAGTATACAGTACAGACCAAAAGTCTGGACACACCTTCTCATTCAAAGAGTTTTCTTTATTGTGTTCTTTATTGTGTTCTTTAGCCCAAACAAGTCTCTTCTGCTTGTTGCCTGTCCTTAGCAGTGGTTTCCTAGCAGATATTCTACCATGAAGGTCTGATTCACACAGTCTCCTCTTAACAGTTGTTCTAGAGACGTGTCTGCTGCTAGAACTCTGTGTGGCATTGACCTGCTCTCTGATCTGAGCTGCTGTTAACCTGCGATTTCTGAGGCTGGTGACTCGGATGAACTTATCCTCCGCAGCAGAGGTGACTCTTGGTCTTCCTTTCTTGGGGCGGTCCGCATATGAGCCAGTTTCTTTGTAGCGCTTGTAGCGATGGTTTTTGTGACTGCACTTGGGGACACTTTCAAAGTTTTCCCAATTTTTCGGACTGATTGACCTTCATTTTTTAAAGTAATGATGGCCACTCGTTTTTCTTTACTTAGCTGCTTTTTTCTTGCCATAATACCAATTCAACCTCTTTGAATGAGAAGGTGTGTCCAAACTTTTGGTCTGTACTGTATGTGTTCAAGTGTGTGACCCACATCATGGTTGTTATGCCCTTGATGACATCTCATGATACAATGCAATGCTCAACTCTAATATTTTCATCCACTGGCTATTGACAGATGTTAGACTTTAGCTCTTACCTCTGATAACACACTGCCATCTCTGCAAGAAATGGATGATCACAATTTATATCAGTTATGAGAGCATGCCCCATGCAAGGTTTGCAGGGTGCATTTGACAGAGCAGCAGAAGTGGTTAAAATGAAATTGCTACAAGAAAGCAGAAGAAGTACAGATGTTAATGGATCAGGGAAAAGCTAAAAGTACACACCGATGGCTTGCGGAGCAACCAGGTTGCAGAAGAAGGAGGCGAACAAGATGAGCATCATTGGATAGGCGACCCAAACCAAGAACTGCAGTGGGACATTTCCCATCAGTTTTCCATACATCCACTTATAAGCTGTGTGTCAGTGGTAGTAGCAGCAATGAATAAAAGAAGAAGACAGAGTGAAGGGGAGGTGTGCAATCATATTCGAGTATTAGGAAATGGAAACAGTTGATTGGTGTAGAAAAATGATGAAGAGGATAGAACGAGAGGGACAGAAACAAAAGTAGAAAAAGAGACAGAAACAGAATGGTTAAAGAAAAGTAAGGAAATGGAGACCAAGAAAGCAGAAAAAATGACTTGGCCCAATGGAGCCCTCCAAAGATTATTTTAACATTGTAGACACAGCTATCCATTAGGGATACTTCTGTGTGCAGTGGTTCAAAGACCTCAACTACTCAAGATGAATCTGGAGATTAAAGGACTACTGTTTAATTCTAAATGTTATGGTACCTTGAAGGCTCTTGGCACTGGCATAGTCCATGGTCCAGCTGACCAACGCCATGGAGATCCCAAGGAGCACTAGAAAGATCCAGTCTTCTCCCAGTTTAGTCACTAGGAACGTCTGGACACGAGCCACACAGTCTGCACAGACGAAAGGTGCTTAGCCAACCAGAGACCTTCCTCTGTATATTCCAGTAAATCAAATGACTTTTCAATGAAGCAGTTCAGGAATCTGCTCTAAGATGTGCATCAGGATTAACACAACTGCAACACTGCTAAATAACATTCAGACAGTACCACGCTTTTAATAAATACACTATATTGCCAAAAATATTCACTCGCCTGCCTTAACATGCATATGAACTTGAGTAACATCTCATTCTTAATCCACAGGGTTTACTATGATGTTGGCCCACCCTTTGCAGCTATAACATCTTCAGTTCTTCTTGGAAGGCTTTCCACCAGGTTTAAGAGTGTTTATGGGAATTTTTGACCATTCTTCCAGAAGCACATTTGTCTGGTTCACAGTTTCCACTCTAATTCATCTCAAGGGTGTTCTATCAGGTTCTTCCTTGATTGGCCTGCACCAAACTCACTCATCCATGTCTTTATGGTCAAGTCAAGTCAAGTCAATTTTATTTATATAGCGCTTTTAACAATTGACATTGTCGCAAAGCAGCTTTACACAATAAAAAGAAGTAAGTCTGTATGCAATGTGTATGAATCAAAATGATAAGATTTTCCCTGGCTCTTGTTATGGCTCTTGGCCTCTTACGTACTTCCAGTTAAAGGAACTCTTAATGCTTCAGCATACCCAGACATTTTGGACAATTTCACGCTCCCAACTTTGCGGTAACAGTTTGGGCAAGGCCCCCTCCTGTTCCAACATGTCCTTAAGTCCATATGCATGTGATGGCAGGTGAGCGAATACTTTTGGTATCCTCACGTCTGAGTCTTCAGCAGAGATAAGTAATAAAGCATTGAATGCCACCTTTACACTTGGAGTAGGACGGTGGTGTTTTAGGCGAGGATGCACGCCTCTTCTCCGATTCTTTTCCATCGTGCCCTTCATCCGGTTCCATGTGGCGTCGGCTACGGCGGCTGTGACTGTGCGGATGGTTTCTTTGATGACCGTACTGATGGTGGCCATGATCATGATGACGATGATGATGTTTCTTCGTCTGGTTCTCTGTCAGTAGGTGACCAGCCCCTCGCTCACAGGACCCTCCTGGTTGTTCACTGTACTCCCCATAGAGCTAGGCAGGACAAGCAGTATAATATTTACAATATTATGGTTGACATGATACTTGTTTAGAAAATCCCAGCACACCTTACTGACTCTCATCATATATTTAATCACCTCCTAAAGTCCATTATAAAATCCCTGACTAAACATTCTTTAAACAACAACAAAAAAAAAACTATCCTGACTTTCATTGTCTAAAAGTAGGCATGATCAGAAAGCAGCTTTGCAGAAATATGCATCCCTAATGAACGGGCCGGGGGCAATAGTGGTAATGTAAAACTCTATGACATGACATAAGGAAGAAATATTGTTCCTCATTTATCAAGCTGATACAAACACATTTAGTCATAAATCATTCACTGAAGCGCTTACACAAGAAATGTTATATTCCAAAGTTCATATCCTAAGTGAAATTACTCATAAGGAGATTTGTGTTACAATAAAAACCTTTAGCCTGATCATATAAATAAGCCTCAAATCGTACATTGTAGTGCCAAAAGTATGTGGACACCTGCTAAAAACATCCCATTCCAGATTTAATCCCCATTTGCTGCTATATTAATCACCACTCTTATGGGAAGGCTTTCCACTAGATGTTGGAGAGTGGCGGTCGGGATTTGTGTCCATTGATATTGAGTGCAGAGACCTGGGGGTATAAATGGTGTTTCAGGTTAGCCCAAAGTTGATTGGTAAATGGTGAGTACAGAATCTATCACTCCAACCTATGTCATGCTAGAACAAGTTTTGGACTTAATTCCAGTTCAAGGAAATTCATAATGTTTCAGCAGACACAGCCATTCCATACAATACAAGCCAACATACAGTTGCATGTGATTATCAGGTGATCGAATAGTGAATGGTGCATATGTACAGTACAGACCAAAAGTTTGGACACACCTTCTCATTCAAAGAGGTTGAATTTGTATTATGGCAAGAAAAAAGCAGCTAAGTAAAGAAAAATGGCCATCATTGCTTTAAGAAATGAAGGTTAGTCAGTCCGAAAAATTGGGAAAACTTTGAAAGTGTCCCCATGTGCAGTCACAAAAACCATCAAGCGCTACAAAGAAACTGGCTCACATGCGGACCAGCCCAGGAAAGGAAGACCAAGAGTCGCCTCTGCTGCGGAGGATAAGTTCATCCGAGTCACCAGCCTCAGAAATCGCAGGTTAACAGCAGCTCAGATCAGAGAGCAGGTCAATGCCACACAGAGTTCTAGCAGCAGACACGTCTCTAGAACAACTGTTAAGAGGAGACTGTGTGAATCAGGCCTTCATGGTAGAATATCTGCTAGGAAACCACTGCTAAGGACAGGCAACAAGCAGAAGAGACTTGTTTGGGCTAAAGAACACAATAAAGAGCACACTAAAGAAAACTCTTTGAATGAGAAGGTGTGTCCAAAGTTTCTTTGTAGCGCTTGATGGTTTTTGTGACTGCACTTGGGGACACTTTCAAAGTTTTGACCAATTTTTCGGACTGACTGACTTTCATTTCTTAAAGTAATGATGGCCACTCGTTTTTCTTTACTTAGCTGCTTTTTTCTTGCCATAATACAAATTCAACCTCTTTGAATGAGAATGTGCGTTCAAACTTTTGGTCTATACTGTACAGTTCAAGTTATTGAGCTCAAAGCAGAGGAAAAAACTATTGAGATTTCAATTGACTGGAACTGGGTTAAAAACCCTTTAATACATTAGCAACCCTGAAAGGATAGTACTGAACAACAACTTTGTGAAATGAATGCAATGGGGAAAAAATCAGGAAAGGGGATCCCTTGAAAAGTTTGTGAAGTCGCATGGTAAAAAACCAACAGCAAAAAACAGAGCTATGTTTAATAGTAAAAGTAAGAGCATTTCCAGACACACAATGTGATGAGAACTCACAGGATGGGACTAAAGAGCTGTCTGGCCATAAGAAAACCACTTGGTATTAAGACTTATTTAAAAAAAGGCTTCAGTTTGTTAGGGAGCATGAAGATTGGACTTTGGAGCAATGGGTCCAAATTAATGAAGTCATGAAGCAATGCACTCATCATGCATAGTAGCCAGTGTACAAGCCTCTGGAGACCGTGTTATGTTGCTTCAATTGGTCAGGTCTAGGCTCAGTAACATCATGGGGCAAAAAAAATAACTTGAATGTACTGAATGACCAGGGTATCTCATGCACAGTTCTACATTTTTGCAACATCATTTCCATATTCCGGTATCGGGAAAATATACACATGTTAAAAGTCATGATAACTTCTAAAGTTGGGTTCTATCCAACATATCCAAAAACCCAAATTCACAGTTTGGTGCAAAACTCCTTTTTCATATTTTTAAATGAGTCGGTCATTGATTATTGATGTGTTGCCAGGACGGAGACGTGCTGCTTGACGTTTAAAGGTTAAACAAGTTCCTGGGAGGCCAGCGTTCCAGGTGTGAAGCAGGCAGTCTAATCATGGGCCTGATTTCCAAGCACTAGTGAAACACTGGGATAAGTGCATTAGTGTAGCAGGGGATTATATAGAGAAATAAAGAGAGTTTTTACTCTAATAACTGTGTTCTTGTTATTCTGAGCAATCAAACCAGCCATGGCTCTGGCATATGTCTTTAATCAATACTATTGAATGTGCACTTCTGTGTGATAGGAAAATTTGCCTTGATTAAACATACAAATATTTGTTTATGTATATCATTTTCTAGTATTAAATGCTTCAAGACTTCTTTTGAATTGTAAATGGGCTGTTGATGGATTTATCAAGTATCTCATTCCCTCATTACACATTCGTCTGGCTCTTTTCCATTTGTCTCTCCTATTACTTTTGCCGTTCCCACAGTACATATAATCCCTGTCTTCTCTGTATTCCACCCCTCCTCTTTCTCCTTCTCCGATCTGTCCCATACCGCGATATGGACAGTCCCTTTAACACCTCCCTGTACCCTCCCTTTCGCCCCCTCATTGGACTGGAGATACCCCCTTTTCCCTCTCTTTCTGTAACCCAACCCGCTAGGCTATTTTTACACTTAGTGAGCCAACGTTCACTCTCTATCGTTCTTTTACTCCTTACTATATGGTGTGCTGCTTTTTAAATTGTTACTCTCTATTCATTGATTTCCGTTGTTCCGTTTATTCTCTGACGGTCTGATGAAATTCTAAAGTCTAAAATTCCACAGATGTGTGTTTGTTATTTCTAAAGCTAAGCAAGGTGTTAATGTTACGTATATGACCTTACCCAGGCCATCACATGTGGTATTCATGACAGCAGGATAGACTGGACACTCTATAACAATGATGGGTATTTACTACATGGACAGCAGGACACATAAGTTGTCAACACATGGCGCAATATGAAGTCGAAATGGACCTTTAAAATAGAAATTCTTTTGAAGTAGTTGATCATGTTTGTCCACGTATTCCAACATGTGCCGCATTTGCCATGCCCTTGCCCAAATCACCTGCTACAGATTTGCCATGCTGACACCCTTTACAATAACCTGGTTGGTGAATGTTAAACAGCCTAAAGTATCAAGAATATATAATAAGGTGACACATCTGCCTCCATGGTGATAAACACTGTCATACTTACCAGCTACCCTTATGAAAATGCAAGCAAACCTTTGAACAAGGACCTCTCTCTGTTTCTTTCTCTCTCTCTCCCTCTCTCTCTCTCTCTCTCCCTCTCTTTTATGAAAACAGTCCCAGATGTTCTTGAAAACTTAGTGCCAAGTTCATCACCCTTGTGACTAGATGATCGGGTTTGCCCTTCAGACAAGACAACAGCTTATGTTTATATTTGTCTGTGCATATAAAGTAACACACCGATGTTAACGCAAGCATTTATAACTAGCTACAACAATATCCAGTAATTAAAAATTTATATATGTGAGATTATAAAATGTAAGAGTTAATAAAAATGAAATGTGTTGCTATGAGCAATGAGCCTGCTTACTGGCTAATTTAGAGGACTCAAAAGGAGCACAAAGTGCCGTAAAGTACTGTAGAGATCTCACCTGTATGATACAGAACCCTAGAGTGCTAAGCTTCTTAGTGCAGCTAAAGAAACATGTCCTGTAGTATCAGGCAGAAATGACCGCTCGAACATCGGACCATGATTTCACACGAGTGAAAAAAAACATGAATCATGTCAATGTCAGTACAAGACAACAAACCACACAGCAAAGCACACCATACTGTAAGAGAGGCTGGTTAAAGTGTCAGAGGATAAAGAGGGAGAAAAGAGGGACAAACCAGGGACTGTTTGTATCTCAGAGCCTTCCTTTGCAATGCATCTGCGGCCATTGACACACTGCCACTGACCCAAAAATAAACCGTGTGTCTGTCCTGGCGCTCCCAGCCTGGAGTGGTGCAGCCTGATGGAGAGTGAGTGCACTTTTACACAGACAGTATCACACCATGCACATGGTCATCAAACTCTTATATACACACCTTCTCAAATGGTGCGGAATAGCACTGTGTACTGAGTTAGCCATTTGGGCATGACCTTACTCTAAGGGCCAGACCTTAGTACAGGGATTAAGACTTATTATAAGTTTTTTGAGATAAGACTTTAATCCATGGTTCTTTGGATCTACTACTGGCCTATACACTTGCTAATAAGTTAACAATACAGTAAAACTTTGGTCACTTGTTTATTCTGTGTCATTTTAGACACTTCACCTCTGAACAGTTTGGAAAAAAGAAGCAAAGGCACAGCACAGCCATGACTAAAACTACTATATGAAAGGTGTAATACAAGATTTGGCAACAGAATAAGCAACATAATCTAAATCTTTCTATTAACTATGTACATATCTCTGTATATGTTAAGTGGCACTTTGTAATTGTTGTCAAAAGTGGGAAGTAAAGGATTTTTGTAAGAAGCAGTCAAAAACCAGTGGGCAGGAAAGGGTATTAAATGTTGATTGCATGAAAGATTTTTCATTCTGCTTTTAAAGGGTAGGAGCCTACAACCAGTCCAAAATAAACATCACAATATTAGAGTTACAGTGCCTCCAATTTAGTAACCAGCTTATAATGTGACAGAGCCTCGTTTAGCGGACTGTCAGCCTGTTACCTTTATGGAATGTTGGTAAACAGAAGAAAAGCAAACACCTGCCTTTAAATATGAATGGCGCTTAATATATCACATGATCCATTCCCACCTCCTGGAAGGCATGGATATAAATTCAGCACCACGGCCAGCTACGACATGAGCACGTGGACGGCCATCACAACAATAACAAATGCACGTGCTCCTAGGGCGGAGTTAGCTCAGGGCTGGAGGGCGATCAACTCATTGTCTGCTGAAAGAGACAGAGGTGCAGTTTGCACTGTCAAAGCTAATTCCCATGCAGTGTTTTTTCTCTTTCTCTATCTCTCTGCTTTCCATGAATTTCCATGAGGATAATAATCCGATGATGAATCATTGGATATCTTATGCAAAAGAGCCTCTACTCTTTCTCCTGTTCTCTTGTCAGCAGTCCAATATTATGGTGGTCTAAGATGAGAAGTACCTAAAATCCAGAGGAGGATCGAACCCATGACCCTGGAGATACAAGGCCACAGTGCTAACCGCGATGCCACCGTGTCACCACAGTTTCAAGTAGCTCCTTCTATTTTAAATGTCTGTGAATGTTGAACAGCAATAAAATGATATAGTTTCTAAACCTTGTCAATACTCACAATATAAACTGATCTCTTTAATCTGAGCTACATTCATTTGTGTTCATCAAGGTTCAAGAGGATACGATTCTGGTACTAGGGTGTAGTGGTTTGTGGGAGCACACTTGTCCATCTATCCAACCATCCATTATGTATACAGTACTGGTTAGGCTGTTGCATGTTGCCTGAAGCCTATCCCAGGAAACTTAGTTTGATCATTTCTATGTTTTTTATGCGCTGTGGTGAACTGTGAGAACCAGTATGGGCTCCTCCAGCTGACCAGTTCATGAATTCTCAGGAAGCCCCAGGAAAGGAAGACCAAGAGTCACCTCTGCTGCGGAGGATAAGTTCATCCGAGTCACCAGCCTCAGAAATCGCAGGTTAACAGCAGCTCAGATCAGAGAGCAGGTCAATGCCACACAGAGTTCTAGCAGCAGACACGTCTCTAGAACAACTGTTAAGAGGAGACTGTGTGAATCAGGCCTTCATGGTAGAATATCTGCTAGGAAACCACTGCTAAGGACAGGCAACAAGAGAAGAGACGCGTTTGGGCTAAAGAACACAATAAAGAAAACTCTTTGAATGAGAAGGTGTGTCCAAACTTTGGTCTGGACTGTATATTGTCACCCAAATAGAATAGCAGTAATTGTTGTGTAGTCATAGTGTGTATTAGGTAACTAGAAGTTCAGTAAAACATGTCTTTAAGTAAATAGTGGTAAAATGCTCACCCTATTATCCGGAGATCACTAGTTCAATTCCCAGATGGTGCTGTAGCCTTCCACAGCCAGGGGCCTAGAGAGAGCTGATTGGACGAGCTCTCTCTGAGGGGTGGGATGTGAGGCACTTAGCGCTCTCACATCAATCATGGCTCTACATCTGTGAGCTCACGCAAGCAGAAAGAGCGGATAAGCACTGTCCTCTGAGCCTGTTACACTGCCCCCAACGGTGCATGAGTGAGTAGTTTGAAAAGATGTTGTTGGCTGGCGTCACATGGTTCGGAAAAACATGTGATAGTCTTAGGCCCCTTCTTGACTGGTAGTTCAACACGGGGCCTCCATGCGATGAGATATCCAGCCACCAGGATGAGTCAGACAGGTGCACACAGATATGAGAAGTCCCTGAGATGTAAAGCAACCAGTCACTCCACCATCAACAAACCTGAGTGACCAATGATGGTAGGGAAGACAGGATCTAAACAACCAGATCACCATAATACTCCATGTCCATGAGACCCCCAGATCTGTTTCTTTACCTAAGGCAAATCATAAAAATGTTTGGCTAAATAAATAGGTTTTTAACCTAGACTTTTTGCAAACACTGAGACAGTGTATGAGTCCCAAACATTAATTGGAACACTATTCTATAATTTGGGGCAGAGAAATGAATAATAGTAAATAGATGTTGTTAAACATTTGGCAGTGGCAAAGTGGTAAAGTGGACTCTCATAGACAGCAGCTTTTGCAGGTTCCTCAGCAGCACAGATGCACGGGGCCTGCAGGCAGGAGTCAAAACTCGACAAACTCAACCTGGCTGTTGCTTCTCGAGTAGTGCTGCAGTGATCCTGGCTGGGAAAGAGGGCCTTAACATTGAGTGCACCTTAACTTTTGGTGGCTGGGTTGAGATAGCTGGCCTTAAACGAAACTGAAAGTGCTGGTGCAGCTTGTGCAGTCCTTCAGTGGCTGTCCCTCCACAGATGGTTAGATGTACAATCTACACACCTTTAGAGCCCCTGGGCACATGGCATGGCCCCTTCATTTGCCACTCTCCTTGTTACTAGTAAGAGATGGAACAGGGGAGTTTCAAAGTAAACTTTAGACAGCCGCTCCCACAGGCGCCTTAGTGGCAACAAAGGCTGTTGCTCTCTGGCGACAATCCCGCCCGGGAAAGGGCCCCTTAATGTTGAAGCAGCAATCTTTTCCTCGTGATGGCTTACTCTCAACTTGAAAGTACCGAGGCAGCTCATGCAGTCCTTCTTTTGTCCGGCGATCAAATAGCAGTGTGCAGTCCGCACTTCTTTAAAGTCTTTGGGGCGCATGGGATTGTCCCTTCACATGCAACAATCTCAATGTTACCTTCCACAGCTCTCATGACTTCCAAACTTCAGGTTAAGCTCGACAGGTTAAGAGCAGAGCAAGTCTGAGGTCTATAGGTGATCATCTCATAAAAGCTGTGCCAGATTTAGCAGCCCTGCTGCCAACCAAGTGGGCTCCAAGGAGTGAGTAAGAAGCAAAAAAATATATTTGGATACATACCCTTCACGAGAGAATCCGTGACACTTTACCTTGTTAAAGTTTTTCTATTAAAAGTAATTGCAATTAAATTAATTAAAATGTCACTACTGTATGTTGTAATGTTAGCCCCATGTATATTTAAACACCCGTGCTAGGTGGGTTTCCTCCTGGTCCTCCGGTTTCCTCCCACAGTCCAAAGATCTACAGATTAGGCTAATTGCCGTTCCCAAATTGCCCGTAGTGTGTGAATGATTGTGTGAGTGAGTGTACTGTATGTGTGCCCTGTGATTGGCACCCTGTACAGGATGTACCCCGCCTTGTGCCCTAAGTCTCGTGAGATAGGCTCCAGGCCCCCCGCGACCCTGAATACAGGATAAAGCGGTATAGATGATAAGTGAGTGTGTGAGTATATTTAAGCATTTTAGCAGGTCATAGCAAACATTTATTTGCATCACTACTGTATATTAATGAGCTCTCTCTCTCTCTCTCTCTCTCTCTCTCTCTCTATCTCTCTTTGTATCTGCTGGTTTCACTTCTCATTTCTGACCACTAAAGAAGATGCAAAAATATCTCTATGTATATGAATGGAGCTGAGAACATGCTGCCCCATAATCATGCAACATCTAGAAAAGTGAGCAGTGGACACGCAGACTCGCCCTCAGGTCATTTGTAGGAGGTATTTTAGAAACCCGAGGCTACTTAAGAAGTCTTTAGGTCATATTAACATGAAGATGCCCTAAGGATAACTTAAGTATAAGGACAGCAGAAAATTGGTTCTGAGATAAGATCCCCAATAAGGCTATAGATGAAGATACAGTCCTTTCTGAGACCACTGAGAAACAATGGTCTTTTTACAGTTCCATATTGCGCAAATGCTGACGGCACGCATGATGACGCTTTAAATAGATAACAAATACCATATATGGTAGGACGCTTCTACACTTACATTGCTCTTTAGCCAAAATATGTTTCCGGTTTAAAAAAATGTCAGAAATGAAGAAATACTGGTTAGGGCAGGGCTTATTGTGGTAATGTGAACTGCAACACAACAAGGAAAGGAAAATATGCAAGTTGGCTACTGATAGTAAGACGGACATACATAACATAGGAACATTGAAGGATATAAATATATACACGCCAGAGAGGACATCATGGTTAGGTTGTTGGACTAAACCATTATCAACAAAGCCGGTCCAAGAAAAATTATGACAGGATAAGAAGAAAATCTGTCTCTTCTCTACACACCTCAGCAGGTTAGTTTGTTTTACTACTACAATCTTACTACATGGCAATAAATGTATATGAAAACTATAAATATGCAGCTGCTCATTGTTAGATTGTTTTAGCTTTCACCAGGCTGTCATCATCCTTATGCATGTTCACAACATTTATTTTCATCCAGGGTTGTATTAAATTTTTTTGTCGAGGATCAGGGGAGAATCGATCCAACAATTTTTTCCCTCATTAGTCTAGTCACTAACAAGTCATTTTCTTATGGACACACAGCTGTTTAGTCCCAATCCTGTGAGTTCTTTAGTAGTTTTTCCAACTACACTACATTACTTCTCAGCACTATCCTTCCAGGTTTTAATAATACATTGGATGGTTCTAATCCCAGTTTCAGTAGTTTCTCAACCTCCTTAGTTGTTTTCTTTGCTTGACGCAGGCTGATAATTTGATTCTTCTAAATCAAACACCTTTCCCATGACCTTGGGATACATCTTCCAGCATGGATGTTTAAGAAATGAAAAGCTGCTCACTGCATTTAGTTAGGTCTAAAAGAATCGTTGTGAGTAATTACATAATTAAGCACTCTTAAATAGTTATCATTTAAATTCACTTAACTTTACCTGGGTAGGGCAGTGTTTTATGTAATGTTTGAGGGTTTGGTGGAGAGCTTTCTTTTATGTTAGTGAATGTTCTGTGTGTGTATGCACATAATGCATGATGGAGCTTGCCAAAGTAATGCAGATGAACAGGTTGAGTGACATGTAAAAAAGTAGCTAAAAATAAATAGAGTGACTCGACAATTATTTGTGAGTTTTCCCTCCTTTAGCTGTATCTGTAATTACCAGACACTTGTAATAAGAACATCGATTGACCTGCTGATTCATGCAGTTATGCAATCAGCCAAGTGTCAGTGCCGGTTCAAGTCTGGAAAAATACATACTGTATATATCTGATAGCATGTTTGTGTTCTTCATTTAAACCAGCCTGCCCATTATCCTAGCAGGACTGACTCAATAAATCCACTAAAAAAATGATTTGGGCCAATTTAGCTATTTATTTATTTAACATTATTTACCTTTATTTATTTTACGCAAATAAACAGTTCAAGTTGCTTATTTAACTTGAGTGGAAATTCTGCCCTGATCATACATATAACATATTACATATAACATATACATATGAAATATAATAAGACTATAAAGTTGGCATGTCTGTATATCAAAAATATTTGGGGGAACGTAAGATGAGGAATAGAACACATCAAATAGTTTTTGGAATTTTTGTCTGTCTGTTTGTCTATTAGTTTTTTTTCACGCATTCTGAGAAATTCAGTTCCCCATTGTATGTGTGAGGTTTATATTACCTGACAAGCACATCAGAGTCGTATTAGATCTCTTCCTGCTATATGGAATTCTATTTCAAAACACACTCACGAATACCTACAGTACCATATTGCCTGTGCAAAGATTCCATGTTCCCACTAACTTTAAAGTGTAATCATCTCAGTGTCAGGTTTGTAATAATAATAATAATTCAGGGTTTGTTGTAACATGTCTCGTAAATTTGTAGACTATTTGTAGGTAGTAATAATGACTGTTTTCTTTTAATAGCATGTCGAATTCAACTAACACAACGTCAAGTTTGTGCAATTCAGTGGACAGGCTATGCAGTAAGTACCACAATTTCCTGCATCACTATAATGTAATTAAGAGTGTAATGGGCCAAAATGACTCTGAGATCCTGAGACAGAGGAAGAGCCCATCATCCCCATAAGCAACTTAGCCTAGCTACCTATTTAGGACACTGTACAGACTGCCACACTGCCACTTCTGGTTGCTTCACCTCATGTATTGATCCAAACAACTTTCACATTGCATGTCCTGGGCTCAACTCAACAGGAGGCTGGTTATTTTGGGTCGTTTGCCAAAACGCACCCGATGGATTTTAATACAGTCCTCATAGGGAATTTATATGATCGCCACCAAACCGGGCTGATGTTGAGGATGAAAAAGTGGTTAATAACTTATATTGAGTGACATCACATTCAGTGACATCACGTTCAGTGACATAACGTTCAGTGACATCACACTGAGTAACATCACACTGAGGAACATCATCATTTGATGCTTATTT
The DNA here is from genome assembly GCA_011419295.1 of Clarias macrocephalus. Taxonomy (NCBI): domain Eukaryota; kingdom Metazoa; phylum Chordata; class Actinopteri; order Siluriformes; family Clariidae; genus Clarias; species Clarias macrocephalus. The sequence goes on from JAAGKR010001462.1 coordinate 124,328, forward strand.
TCCAGCATTTGTTTTTTATATCTCAACATAAAATTCCCCCTATTCTACACACAAACACACACACACACACACACATCATACATCACAAATGTACCACAGAGTACTTCTGTTTACATTAGATTGGTTTCTTAGTCTCCCTTTATTACTATGGCTAGCTGTTTCTAAGTGTACTACCTACAGTCTAAAACTGCAAAATGCAATTTACTTAATCTGACATTCTCAGCTCAACACTTGATTCTTTCTAAATCATTTTATCCCTTGTCCTTTACCACTCCAAGTATTTCACATCCCCTCCCTCAAGCTGAATAGCAGGCCTGTGGCTACATGCTAAGCTAGAAGGGTGTGATAAAACGATAATATGCATTAGTGAGGCTGGCATGTTTTTTTTTTT
>JAAGKR010001463.1:0-69900 GCA_011419295.1 Clarias macrocephalus
TATATATGGGACTTTTTATCAGTCGTGTGCTGATCTGTGCGTGTGTGGATTTGTTTCAGGTCTGCTGATAACCCGAGCTGAATACCAACCATGAAGCTGTACAGTTTATGTGTGTTGTACAAAGGGTCGAATAAGGCCAACCTTCTCAAATCAGCCTATGACCTGTCTTCATTTAGTTTCTTTCAGAGATCCAGGTAGGTACCTCCTCACTGATGTCACTTATGACATTACCCACCTCTGTACGGTTTAAACTCCTCCTGTGTTCACTTAGACGTAATGCTAAAGACCTCATGAAAACTAATTATAGTGATCAGCCATGAGATTAAAACCACCGACTGGTCAAGTGAATAAGATTATTTTGTTAAGTGGCATTGCACCTTCGGCCACTGGTCTGTGTGTGTAGTTTGGTGAGTTTCCTCTGGGGACTCCAGTTTCCTCATGCAGTTCAAAGACGTGTAGATTACACACACATCCGCATGCGAGTGCTTGTGCGGTGATGGATTCTAGAGAAAGAGGGAAAAATCCATTCATTAATGAATCGTGATTCTTTTGTGTGGCGATTCATGTGTGGCGCCACACTGACTCCAAAATAAAAATGTAAAAAACTATTCTTCCATTTATAATCGAGATGAAACGGTTGATCAACCAGTGATCAGAAATGAACGATTTTGTAACGGACTGCAGAAGCTTCCAAGTGGCGCAGCAGAAACACATCTTTATAGTGTTACATTAACAATAATCATGTGTGTTAAAAGTCTGTGTGTTTTTCTCCAAACTCTTTGAGCGAATTAGACTTTCTAAACTATTTACACACTGGAATCCCGTATGGTAGGAGTGAATTATTTGCTATGTTTGTATAGAATAGAATTATTATTATTATTTTTTTTGAAATTTTCCCAGATTTTCTCCCTAATTTAGTCGTGTCCAATTCCTCCCCGTCACTAGGGGGCTCCCACATTAAGGCTACTACTACCACTCAGTCTTCGGCCCTCCTGGCTATCACGTGTTTCCTCCGAACCACGTAACGCCAGCCGACCGCATCTTTTCGAACTGCTCGCTCGCGCACCGTTGGGGGCGGCGTAACACACTCGGAGGACAGCGCTATACGCTCCCTCCGTTGCGCGAGCTCACAGACGCCCCTGATTGGCTGTGGGAGCACTAAGTACCTCTCATCCCTCCCCTCTGAGAGAGCTCAGCCAATCAGCTCTCTTTAGACCTCCGGCTGCGAGAGGTTACAGCACCACCCGGGATTCGAACTAGCGATCTCCGGATGATAGGGCGAGCACTGCGCCACTCGGAGGCCAGAAATAATAATTCTAATGGATGACAGAGATACATGCTGCTCAGTAAAACTAGCTTTTTTTTAAATTGAATTTGAAATTAAATATTAATATTTTGTATTTGAAGTTCTTTTGTATTGTTTAAATGCCATCCTTGGTTTTAAGGAAAAATGCTATAAGGAATTGCCTACATTTAAATACATTTAATGATGCTCAATTCGGTTGTTGAATAAAGTCAAGGTATAAAATGTTTAAGATTTTTTTTACGGTTCAAGGTCTTAAAATTGTAACAAAAGTGGGCAAATTAATCAAATCATCACCTAGGCATTATGATATCATATCAGGTAGTGATTAATGATTCCCACCCCTATTATTATGTTAGATGGTGCACTGTGGCCTCATTCCTCCAGCCTCGGGTCTGTTTGTGTAGTTTGGTGGGTCTGGAACAATTCTAGAAATCGATGCAGACACAATGGACAATCGGAAAGATCTGGGTAACTTTAACAAGGGTCACGTCCTGATTTATAGATGATAGTTAGTACATACAGATAGTGATCCAAAGAAGGAGGACTGGTGAACCAGCGACAGGTTTGATCTGCCTGAGAAGCAAAGGCTAGCCCATCTGGTCCAATCCCACAGAATAGCTAATGTAGCACACGTTCTTGAGAATGTTAGTGCTGGGTATGACAGAGGAGTGTCTGAGCACACAGTGCAACACTGATCTGATGAATCATGTTTTCTTTTGCATCATGTGAACAGCTTGGTGCATGTACAGTATGTGTCACTTACCTGGGGATGACATGACACTGGGATGCATTATGGGAAGAGTGCCAGCTCTCAGAGGCGGTATGATTTTGTGGCCATGTACTGTTCTGCAGAAAAACCGTGGCTACGTTTCACATCACCAGGCCTGATGTGACTCAATTCTGACTCATTTATGTGACTTATTTTATTAAATTTTCCAAGGCATTGACGATCCCCCGATCGCAATCTGATCAGGGAGCTGTGGGATGTGCTGGACAAACAAGTCCAATCCATGGAGGACAGACCTCACATCTTGCCGCGCTTAAAGGATCTGCTTCTGATGGCTTTGTGTCAGATACCGCAGCACATATTCAGAGAACTTTTTTAGTTAATTACTTAGTCTGAGCTGTTTTAATGATACAAGGCGGACATGCATAATACACAGTGCAAGCTAGGTGGTTTTGGGGAAATATTTCGCTTGACACTTTTTAAAATTTTAATGTGCGTGTAATCGTTGATAGGTCACATGACAATTTCACTATTTTTTTCTGTGTAATTGTAAAAAAAAAAAAAATTAAGACAAACTGAATAAAATTTGCCTTCTGATTTCCAAACCGGTTTAAACAAGTGCTGATTTTCTTTGCGCACGTAATCCACAATGATTTTGTTAAAGGCTAAAAACCAGAAGTGGAAGTTTTTAACAGGAAATTTAAAGGCTAGACTAAAGGCTAAAATTTATGTAATTTGACTCACTTCTATGGCACAAACATTAAACAAAATATAATATTAATAATACTTCTGAGGCAAATCAATATGCATTTTAAGTTGTCACTAACTCCTGTCTTTCAGCGTACAAGAGTTCATGACCTTTACCAGCAACCTGATAGTCGAGCGCTCCTCATTAGGAAGCCGCGCATCCGTCAAAGAACAAGGTTAGTAATGGATTGTTGGACTGAAGTGGTACTCGAATTATTTTTCACCATGACGATGTGATTAATTCCAAACCAGTCATTACTCTGACCGCAGCTGAAGAGGAAACGAGTGAGTTGAAGTTAGACAGTAATTAGAACAACAAATTGGCAAGCTGATGTTAATCTTCAGCCAACTCCGGTCTGCCTGTTTGTGTGTGACTTACTGCCTAATGGACGTTGTTTTTGTAACCATATTAAGTGCTTTAATCAGATCGTACAGTCAGATAAGTTTCCTATTTTGATTAAAGGCCAGGATTTTCCCCTCAGTGAAAAAACTGATGTGATTGGAGTTTAAAATGCATGAGACGGCGTTTGGGCAGGAAGTACAGTTGACTAAGGAACTACAACATAGAACAGTTTAATTTCTTTGTCAGTGGTCAAAGATCCAAAGCACAGATTATTTAATAGATAAAATCTAGCTTTAAATTTCATTCAGTTATAATTACGAGGAGTGTTCAAGTCAAACCAAGACTTTTAATTGCGCAGCATAGCAGAACACAGTTATGATAGTTAAAAGACCGCTAATGTCTATATATAATCCCCTGCTACACTAATGTGTAAACTGGCCGAACAGAATGTAATGGAACTTTCGTAGTACTTGGAACTTGAAGTTTAACCTGAAATCAAAATGTAGAGTAAAAGCGATGTTATGAACAGTTATGTGCCGGATGTAATAATCTACTTTAAAAAAAAAAAAGAATAGTAAGCTACTTGCTCAATGTAAACAAACACCTGCACCAATAGATATTAATTAGAAAAGCTAAACTGAATATTTGTACTGGAATTATCTCATATGTTCACAGCTGAAATAACAGCGCTGAAGTGGTATAAGGAATTTTCACACCAGGAATCATTTGAAGTCAAACTTGATCTTTATCTGATCTATTTTTTTTATTTCATCTGTGACTCACTCTCTTTTTAACGAACAGGGAGTGTATTTGGCTGACGTTGAAAGACGTACAATTTAGTGTTAACTATGCGTGAGATAATCAACCTTACAGAATTGTTTTTTTTTTTTTTCAAGATTCAAGAATTTTGTCACATACATGATTGTACAAGTACAACAGAAATTAAATGAAATGCAACAAACTCCAAACGGTGCAGATAAAACATTTTTTTTATTTGTATATGTATAGAAAAATAGACTAAGGAGACAATAAAATAAATTCTATATAATATTATATAAATATAAAATGATAAAGAATTTTGTTGTAAAAATGAAACCAGTGCAATAGTATTTAATAAAGTAACTGTGTGCTGAATTTGTTGGTCATTGGTGAGGTTGAGTGTTTATTGCCCTTATAGCCTGGTGGAAAAAGCTACTGTTCAGTCTTTCTGTACGTGCCCTGAGTGACCAGAAGTCTCTTACCATGAATACGTTAGGCAGAGAGTTCTGTATAGAAAGACGGACAGACCTGTACGTGGGCTTCAACCAGATATATTAACATCACTGATTTACATTAAAGCTGATCATATTATTTTTAACTGTAACATTTTAGCTATTTATCTCTTTTCTCTGAGTACTTTAGCTAGTTGTAACTAAAAATTATATTATTGTATGTATATATATATATATATATATATATTATATATATTTGTTGTTTGTTTTTATAAACAACAGAGTACCTGTGTCACGTATATGTCCGAAATGACTGTCTGAGTGGAGTAGTGATTGCAGATAACGAGTATCCTTCCAGAGTATGCTTCACTTTGCTCGATAAGGTAGGCTTACAAAGTTTTTTTACATTGATTAATTGTTGAGACATTTTTATTAGGTATTGTTATATGTTTCTTATAATAATTATTTAGTCTTTTGTTTTCTTTCTAATAATTATTTAGTCTTTTGTTTAGTTTCACCTGAAATTAATAATTTAACTAATTTTTTTAAGGATAAAATTAGGATTTTAGGATTAGCCATAGCCAAATGTTTCACAGCACCTGTTTTCATACATCCAGGTTTTAATCGGTTTGCCTCTTTTGCAGGTGTTGGAGGAATTTGCTCGGCAAGTGAACAGCATAGACTGGCCCTCAGGCTCGCCAGCTACTGTTCAGTACACCGCCTTAGACAGCTACCTGGCCAAGTATCAGGTGAGAGAGAGAGAGACGCCTACAGTTATTTCTTGGCATTCATGCCAGAATATTTTATTTTTTATTTTTTTATAGAGCTATTTCTTTGAGCTGTTTAAATGAGTTAACCTGCAAATCCCAAATGTTAAGTGAAACATTTACACAGAAAAGTTTCACTTTTTAGTCTGGTTTGAAGAATTGTGAAACTACCTGAAACTACAGCCCCATCACACTGTGACGAATACCACAAATACCTCGCTACATACTAAAAATAACAAATGCAGCCTGCTCAATCAGGATGCTTTATCAGGTTTATACTGCTTCCTAATCATCTCCTGGTCAGGTTCTGAATATGTCCATCATGTCTTTAGTAATTTCCTGTCAAGCACACGATCACGCTCTTGACACGTCTATTGGGATTGAATCAAATTATTACTATGTTCGATCACTATGCTTTTACAAGGTGCTTTTTATCACGTGCTTATTATGTCGCCAGTGCATCCAGAAGGTTGGCATGAATACCACAACACTCACTCGCAGGTGAAATCTTCTGATTGAAGACTGTAAAGACAGCATGCACACACTACATTTAGGGTGTGCAAGAAGATGCTTGAAAACTCGCAGCATGTTATCATCATTAAAAACAGAGTTCTCAAACTTTTTGCAAGCAGAGATCCCTTTAACTTTCCACTGACAAAAACAGAAAAAAATTACCTTAAGTCCCCGACTTACGAACAAGTTTTGTTTTCAGAAGCATGTTTGTAAGTTTGATTTGTTCTGAAGTCCAAGAGCAAAGTGAGTCTTGACACAAATATAATCTAATATATTAAAATGTATTATATAGCTCTGCATTTGTCACCTTTCTCCACACTGCCATCATATGTCCAAAAACCGTAACTGCATGTAAGCCTTTTTAAACATGCCTTTACTGGTGGCTAGTGGTAGGTGTTTTGCCTGCCATGTGGAAGGCCCGGGTTCGATTCCGAGCCAGTGCCCAAACCCCAGCCACTGGTTGCAGTGTTGGTCCCAAACCCAGATAAAATCGGAGGATTGCGTCAGGAAGGGCATCCGGCGTAAAACCTGCGCCAAGCTTGTATGTGGAAACCCATTGCCGGGAGCAGCCGAAAGAACAACAACTCGCATGTATGTAACAGTTCTGTCTTTTGTTTCTGCATTATACGAGACTGCGGATTTAAATCACGAGTGGAATCCCGGCTGTTTTGTATCAGAGTTCAGACTGTGAACTTTGTCTCATTGAGGATTTTCCGAAATGAGGATTATTCACCATCAGGACAGCCATTTTCTATCATCGGGTTCCCGGACTGATTTATAAAAACCGGGGATTCAGACTCACTTCTCCAGCAACCCCCCACATACACACACACACACACACACACACACACACACACACACACACACACACACATAGAAATATACTGGAATTTAGAAATTTTTAGGCATTATATATGATATTGTATATAATATTGTATATAATTGTAAACTTTGGTATCTGGTGCACTGCAGTGCCTATTTTTGGACAATACACATGAGCTTCTTCCGTGATCTAATCTACCAATGTTTCAACAGAAAAATTCATAACCCCAATGTTCAAAAGGTGGGGACTTACTGTACGTCCAATTTGATATTATCTGTATATTTGTTTTTGTTTTTAACGTTTAAATTAATGTGTGTTAAGTCAAACAAACTAACAAGAACTTGGGATTCGATAATGATGGGTTGCGATTAAAATGTAACCTAACCAAAATAAAAATACCAGAAGCTGTCTGAAAGTAGGTTTAATTTTTGGATTAAGTTTTATGTTACTCCACATGAATAAGTTTGACTGATTTGTTGATTTAAAAGAAATCTGTCATTATTTCCACAGAACCCTCGTGAAGCTGATGCCATGACAAAAGTGCAAGCTGAACTGGATGAGACCAAAATTATTCTTGTAAGTAAACCTCATCACATAAGCAACTCACAGATCGTCATAAATTATTAAAAGGTTTAAAGCCTTTTATTTTTTAATAGTCAGCATAGATCATTGTTGGAAAGTAAATGAGAGAGTGATGGTTCCTGTGGAAGTGATTTCAGTTTTCAAGCCCTGCTCTCGTATTTTAGCCTGCTGAGTGCGTAGTTCAGAATACTATCACATAATCGTTTTCAGCTTAAACGATCTCTGAGATCCACTGGTTCAATGTAATTAAAGTATTATGTCTAGGCATATTAGATACTGTAGGGAGATAGATAGATGGGTACATATATGAAGATTTTTTTAATCACAAAGGGAAATTGTAACGTTACAGCACCAGTTCACAGATTATACAACAAATAATCAACAATATATTAAGATATAAGATAACAGAATATTAAGGCCAGGTTGAAATTCAAAAATAACAATGAGAAAAGGGTAAAGCTGAGGAAAAACACCCTATGATACACTGTTTACAATTTAAGGTGAGCTAATGAGTTAAAAATTTTGTAAAATAATAACATACTGTTTCTGTGTACATGTATCTGATGATTATATATACAGGTGGGAACTTAAGTAACTGTACATATGGTGCACCAGCAATCTGAAAGATTAATAAAAGAGCAAATGAAAGGACATGACCACATTAATGCAATCAAAAGTGGCTCTACTGAAGAACATCTCAATATCAACTGTTCAAAGGAGATTATTGTATTTTCTGAATGCCTTCTGCGTTGTATTACAGTGTAGAAGGAAATAAAAATCAGGAAAGGTGGTGTCCAAACTTTTGACTGATAGTGTATGTAGTGAGGAAGCAACACATTTCTGTTGTCTGTAATACACTTCTACAGACTAGCTGATTACTGATGTAGAGGCTGATGTTTAAGTGATTTGTCCATTGTCTTCTGCAGCACAACACAATGGAGTCCCTCCTGGAAAGAGGAGAGAAGCTGGATGACTTGGTACAGAAATCTGAGCACCTCGGAAACCAATCAAAAGCCTTTTACAAAACGGTTAGTATAATGACGACGAGCAGAATACAATGCACTGCTGGAATGAATCAGTCTGCACAGCAAAACAGGACTGAATCTACTGGGATGTTTTACACTACAGTATCAGATGCTGTTCTCTGGTTTTGTTGTAATTATTAAAATGTCTGGATCTTAGTGATGATCATGCTTAAAGATAAAAAAAAATAGTCGTTTTAAATGGTGATGAAACACACAACTAACTAATACAGGAGTATTTTTTTTATATAACTGCACAGTCTGTTATTTTACTTACACTTAATCCACTTTTGCCAATTGCAGTGTTTAATATGTTATTAACAAACAACACATTTACTCTGATTTTTTTTTAATGATCTACGAGACAAGTTTGTTCTTGTTAATTATGTTGTGGTACTCATTCACTCACCAGTTTCCCCTTTTTTCTTCAAAACTTCCACATTAACAACAATACACAATTTTTTTTCCTAGTCTGCCATATGAATCCCTGTGTATATGACGTTACTATTAGTAATAATAATGAACAAGCACATTTAATATAAACCTACAATTTGTAACAAAGATAACTCGCACCACGCACAATTCGACCACGCTGTGGTATAATTTATCAAAAGAGCACGTCCTGTGATTTATCCCTCTCTAACACAACAGGTTCCCATTGCTAAAGATATTTATTTATTAAAGAACAGCATTTTTTTATACCAACAGTTTAAGAAAGTGCTGTCTCGTAATGCCGCCACCACTGTGCTTCATTGTGTAGGCGCATGTTGAGATAATCCTTACTGCAGGAACTGTGGTCAAGCTGTGCTGTTATAGAATATTATACAACATTGAGTCCTAACTGATCAAACAGATTGGACAAGAAGCATTCCATGAGTGGTGATAACATGGAACATTTAACTATATGCATCACTCCACATTACAGGTGCTCTACAGTCATTGATTACACTGTGGGTCGCAGCATGGGTGAAAGTAGGTCGGTATGGAAAGCAGTACAAAGAAAAGAGTAGCTAACTGCCAACACCCACATTCAAAACCCAGTCACGGGTGCATCTTAGCAAGAAGGCACATTTGATAATCTGTGTCATAATATAATATAATTTAATCAGTGAATCAAATTCCCCCAAAATGTTCTCTGTTCACAAACTCCTCCTCAGAACCCGACCCAGACATCCCAAGCTGTCACTGTCCGTGATCGTGATTAGCTCAGTCCATGATCGCAGATGGTGCACGTGAAATGAATTTTAAATGATAAATGACAAGTGGAGAGATGTTCAAGCCGTTGCCGAGAAGCATCATCCGGACAAAACTGTGGTGAACAGAGTGCTACACCTTACGATAATGCAGTGTCTTATTATGATTTTTTTTCTGCAGTGTAGTAGCGCAGAAAAAAAAAAGAGTTTGGATAGATTTTAAGTGAAAACAGCCGCCATGTACAAACCAGAGGCAAAGCGAAAAAAAAAGAGAGGGAGAAAACCCCTGAAGGAGATGTACCCAGTGTTGTTATGGAAAGGGAACTCTCCTTCTTAACACTAACCTCCTCCTCCTCCATTCCTTCACATCAGAAAGTCTCCAAGAAAGGTGCATGAACAACATGTAGAAATTCTTAAAAGTAAAAAGTCTTCACTATCTCCTGTACAGTTTATATTTAGTACTGTATCATTTTTTGTATAATTAAGGCTTTTTCATACATTGTTTTACATTTTGTGATATAAACAGATTAAATCAAAAGTTAAATATTGCTCATAATGACAATTAATTAATTCTATTTATATTTATTCCTATGGAAAAAACTAAATCGGTTGGGTTACGAAACAGAACGAATTATGTTTGTGAACCGGGGTTACATTGTAATTACTTCTATAATATGAATATAAGTTTATTTATATTATAGCAGTATATATGGGAATATAAACAGAAACTGGGGAGATTTACCGGACAGTCCACCACCTCCATGTTTTTTCTTTCTTTCCTTTTGGCTGTTAATTACACTAACCGTCGGTCACCAGCTCCGCCAGTCACGATTAGTTATTTCCTCCAGACGTGGACGGATTTGTGTCGGCAGAACAAATAACAAATCATAATCTGTTGATGATAAATGGTGTTTGTAGAACTGTTTTATGAAAGTAGTATCACACTCGAGGTTGTACTGATTAATCAGCACTTCAGCGTTCTCTCTAGTGTGATACTGCTTAATTAATCAGCAGATCAATCAGACTGAATTGTGGTAAAATAAACTTTCTCAATATTGTCATTTTCGAGCTCAGTGCACGTTCAAGTCAAACTTGTGTTTGTCTGTCTTGTGTCTCCGTTAGGCACGGAAGCAGAACTCTTGCTGCGAGGTGATGTGATGGAAGCATTATGATGGATCAGACTGGACCAGTGTCTCTTTATCTCTGTCGTCTCTCTCTTATTTCTCTCTGTCTCTCTCTCGGCCCGGACTCAGACAGAGCTGACACGGCAGTTCCAGAGACTTTATAGTGATTTTCGAGGGTAGAGAGAATCCCAGATTTTTGTTTTTGTTTACTTTCTTTCCCTCTGAGATAGGTTAGAGGGACTGATTTCCCAGACTACACCACACTTAACTGCACCGCTTTTTCTTCCGCGCTCCGAGGCAGTACGCTCAGGGCCTGTTGCGCGCAGGGGGTTAGAATGAAAATGCACAGCGCAGAGAGAAGGTTAAAACGTGAAGTCTGTATCGTGCCTTACTTTAAGTGGCTGTGCATTCAGTTAGAGTGATAGCCTTAATAATGAACATTTAAAGTCAAGGGTTATATCCTTGACTTTTAATACTGTTCATGGGTGATGACTACGGTTCAACAATATTGTCTTATACTGTGTGTACTTTAAATCCTTTTACGAGTTGTGAAATAAATCGAGTGTATTGTGTCAGACTGGCTTTTACTTTGCATACGTTCTTTGATCACTTTGTAAATTGTAAGCGATTAGATAAATAAATTCCCTTTTTTTTATCAGTACTAAAAGGTAAAAAATAGTGAGTGTGCGGTTTTTTTTTTTCATGGTTTCCTTTTTCCTGTTAGCAATAGTCAGATTTAAAGTGTGGTTGCCTCTGAAATCAGTCCCTTACCCTTGAATGACATTTCATCATGGTATATGCGTATAACATGTACATAAACACAGTGTGCAGTTCTCTAATTGTCAGACAAAACTAACAAATGTGAATCATCTGTACTCTTAACTATGAGTGACTCTTCAATCAGTGTTAAGTCTAGAATCACGTCAGATACTTGAGTGCTACAGGGTGGTCCAAAAGTCTGGGTCCACAAGCACCTGCGAACGAGATCTATTCAGTGTTTTACTATTCATTTCAAATCCATTTTGGGTGTGAAAAAATATATATATTAAAAGAAAAAAAAAATAATTATGAAGAAAAGTGCCTATAGATCTAGACTTTTCAGCCACCCTCTATAATGCTTTGATTCCTATCTTAACTCTCAGCACAGGCTGAAGTAAAGTAAAAATACTAAAGCTATCCTAATTGGTCTCGTCCTGAAATGTTCCTCGTTTAGAACATTTTAAAGTTCTCAAACGTCTCTCTGTGTTCATGTACATCAGCGAAAGTTACAAGACGATCAGATATCTGGAGTGCATAGTGTGGCTGAAGTTTGGCTTTCTTTTGTAAACCTTCTTGTGATCCCATGGTGTTTTAGTGATCTGATGGTGTTTTACTTTTAGGCAGAGATGTTGCTCAATCTGTGTGGCTTGTTTGTGTATGTGTGCGTGTGTTCCAATGCAAGGGTTGTATTGTATAAATCACGGTGTGTTTCCTTGTCAAAACTACGACAAGCTGCTCTCGAGGACCCTCCTGAGGTGCCTTTTTGGTAATTTGCCAAATCCCTGCAGCTCATTCAGTCTTCAAGTCTGAATGACATGTTCTGTGTAGTTGTGTATAAAAAAAAACTTTGGTTAAATATACTCCTCTGAAATGTACATGAGAAGTGTTTATATGCAAAATGTTGGGTAAAATTAATCATTAAATATGCTATAACAGTTTTCTCCTTCAGTTCAATGCACAGTTAATCAGCTTTGTACTGTAGTTTTTAACCTCAATTCTCATCTAAATGTACTCATTGTATAAATGTATAATTAATACAGCAGTTGTAACAAGTGGAAAAGCTCTGTTCAGTCTGTAAAAATGAAATATCAAATTGCTGAATCTGTGAGGTGGTGAGATTTTTGTAATGTAAAAATAATTTATTTAACTGGAATTAAGACGGTAACAAACGTCAACAATCGGCCATAACATTAACACAACCAACAGGTGAACTGAATAACATTATCAATTATATATCAGTAAACTGGTGTCAGGATCAAGGGTTACCAAAGGATTAACCACAGCCAAAGGACCAACCACAGCCAAAGAGTTCAGGATTGTTCATCGGGCCTCCAAATTCCCCAGATCCCAATCCAACTGAGCATCCATGGAACGTACCAATTAAACAAGCCTAATCCCAAAGCACCCAAATGATCCCTGCTAACATCCCAGTCCCAGACACGCTATCCCAGTGGCACAAGGGGAACTAAAACCTGGGAACTACACCTGGCCTGTGGAGTCAAAAAATCCAATTGAAAACTTTGCTAGTTACATTTGGTTAAAGTATAAAACTTTCTCCCTGAAATAAATTGTTACATTTATTTTGTAACAGAGGTATACACAACAATGACATTTTGTGTACAAGAAAGAAAGTCTGGTTATCTAGAATGCAAGTGCTATGCACCTAGCAAACTAGAAGGTGAAATAAAATAAAAGGAAAATCTTGAATGCAAAATTTAACAATGTATGAACATTATTCTTTGCCCAAGTAGCCAGTAAAGCAGTTCACTTAATTTAATTTCACACACTTTAAATGTTACAATTTGATCCAACACTTACAGCAGAACGCACTGATAAAGACCATATTTTGTTGGAGCAGCTTTAGTTTTGATCACGGCACACGCTTGCTGTGGCATCATTTCAACATCTTTACGCAACGTCAAATCAAACCACAAGTCTTCTCCAGCATGTCCTTAAGACTTTTTTTTTAAACACATATCCATTTTTTTTGTGGGTTGCTGGAATAACAGCAAATCTAGATCATGGCTGTTCAGGTCCAGTCCTGGAGGGCGAGTGTCCAGCACAGTTCCTGCTCATATAACATATAACTAACCTGTTATTTGCCAGTTTCAGTGGTTGTGTTTGACTAGATACGAACAGTATTGTAACCACGTCTGCCTCAAGGGGGCACCAAAGATCACACGGGTGTGTGAGCTTTTGTCTGCTTTGATGCTGTGACCATGTCTGTAAACAATTTGCACATCTCAAACAAGGTCATAATTAAACTCTTATTCCAAATCTATACAGAAAACGGTTTAAACTTTTTTTTTCATTTATTAGGTTATTTTTTTCTTTTGTGTGGAGTGGGGTGTTGAGAGGGGGAATGCAGCTTTTCCTAGATGAAAGAAGGTGGATTAAAAAAAAAAAAGTTTGAAAAGCACTCACTGATCTACAGCATCAACTGAAAAAGCATTCCTCAGGTATGTGATTCACCAGAATCCTGTGGGAGAACTATATAACTGGTAATCGCATTGTGAGATTTTCTTTACAATATTTAGCTCAGTCTCTTCTTTATTTCCAAGCATTTGAACGTCCATTGAGCTCATTCTGTTGGGAATTAAATGGCTGTCTCCATCCCAGTGTCTATTAGGACTTGTTCTTCTGCTTCCTAGTTTTCCCAGTGTAGCGGAAACTCTTGAGTGGGTTCTTCCCTCTGATATTCTTCTGCAACCATGAAGAAAGGAGAATGTTCATTAGGTCATGAGGTATACATGTGGTTAGATGATGAACCGCGTGGATCAATGTCCATAAAACACTAACTCCTGAAGGAAGTAATTTCAATCTCACCTTGAAGGCAGTTGTCATTACTCCCCTTGGGCTGGACTTCAGCATCTTCTTCTTCTTCCGCCGTAAGAGGGGGTTGACCAGATTTTTCATTGTAGATGGAACTGAAATGGCAAATAGTTAGGGGAAAATGTTTTTTAATCGAACACAAATTAGTTTATCTTCCGGAATGTCTCAATAAGAACTAAACAACTGAAGAATTAATAGGACTATGAAAGTCTTACTCAAGTACTCGGGCACGTTTCTCAGGTGGGGTTTGATGATGGCAGGATGGAGGTCCTTGTCATGGCGGAGCAGTTGCAGATCCCTCGGGTTGTCCTCGAAGTACATCTGCATCCAGAATAAAGCGGTTCAAAAGACGGGCTTCGGAAACTACTTTAAATCTTTTTTGGGATAAAAAATGTTTAAAAAAAAATACCTTAAGCTTCTCTGAGTTGAGCAGCTCCTGCTTGATCTCCTTTAATCGCGCTTCTTTGACTGCCTGCTTGGTCACAGACCTCATGGCATCCTACAGGGATTTACAATAATTCCTTTATTACACAACTTACTTAACTGACTGAACACATTAAATTAAAAATATTAATTCTAGTTCAAAGTTCAAAGATTCATGCATGTTAAAAACTAGTGGCAGAAAAACAAAAACTGTGTGTTTAAAAGTCGTACCCGACACCTGTAACGAAATCCTTCGATTTCCTCCATTTTGAACCCATACGGCTTCAGGGAGCAGTTTCCACTGTCTGTACACGAGAAACACAAAAACAGATGTTTTAAAGTGCTTAGGCTTTTCATGTTACATTAAATGCGAGTTTCAATTTAATTACAACTCATTTGTTTCATCGAGCTCCAACAACCTGAGGCATTCGTAATTCGCGAGGAAGTGTAATTCACCTTACAGACGAATATACAGACAGTAGTGCGATGACATATTTTAAGTCTTAAAATATCTGCTAATTGGGATTTAATGCCTTTATATTTATATTTCTTATTAAGATGAACAGAAGTTTATTAGGAGATGACTTGAAGGGCCAGAATATATAAATAGTACAACAATGCAACATTTTCATTTGTTAACCAGTCGTAGCTTAGTCATGAGGCAGAATGCTGAGGACAAAACCATTAAAAGGCAGGGCTGCAAATGCTACACTTTCCTTTATCTTCATGGTTAACCTCATTGTTTAAGCTCTGTAATTTTCATTCTGTTACTAAATTTCATCTTTTATGAACTAGCATCAAGAAGGTACGCAAAATATGTCCAAAATGTCATGAACCAAAGGGAACATGTTCAGACACCCTGCTTACTATCACAACCCCAATAAGTCAGTTTATTATTTCGTCATGAGCGTTACCTCCTGTAAGAGCGTTCTCAACCTCCGTCAGCAGCGCGATCTCTGAATGTGAGACGAACGTGAGAGCCGTGCCTTTGTTGTCTGCCCGTGCGGTCCTGCAAAATGCCAAGCAAAATATGAGCAACACGTACGGGTATAAATCGATGCACGCGAATGGATCTGGAAAGCTGATGTTCACCTGCCAACTCGGTGGATGTAGGAGTCAACCGAAGGGGGGAAATCAAAGTTGATGACATTTGCGATGTTCTGGAAGTCCACGCCTCTGGATACGCCATATTCTTTATCCTTGCCTCTGGAAATAAAAAATATTCAAAAATCATTGCTTGAGGTATTTAAAAGTTTCAACAGAATTATTTGCACACTTGTATACAAGTCTGCATCTCCAGTTTCAATTAATCAGTCTGGGAACACTATAATAGAAAATGGCTGTCCTGTAAAACTGTCCTGATGGTGAATAATCCTAATCTAAGAAAATATCTTTAACAAAACAGAGTTGACAGTCCAATACAGTGGGAAACAGCTCTGAGACAAAAAGGGTGTCCGGGATTCCCCTCGTGATTTAAAGGTGCAGAGACAACGCTGCGACATTTCACGTGCGAGATTCATTTCCTTCGGCGTGATTACGCTTTTTACCCACATGATGGCAGTGTGGGGAAAAGGGAAGTGGATTGGTATGCTTTACATTGTATGTGTGTGTCTAAAGCACTACTTGGACGGGACTAGTTTCTACTGGAGAGTAGAAAGCAGAAACTCGAATACCGGCACGCTAGAGATTGTACGGTAGTTCACATTGACCAAAACACACAAGAAAAAAAACACTTTCGGCAAACAGACATTCGCATTCGGACGGGATTTCTCAGAAGACCGCTGAGTTTGCTGAAAAACAGTAAGTAATTTGCTCTGAAATTTTTACAGAGGTCGTGTGAGAAAAAAACAGACATGGCAGATTCGGACGGGATTAAAAATCACAAAGTACCTCTGAGAAACAGAAATTTCTCTAACGTCCCCCAGTAAAACTAGTCCTGTCCGAAAAGACTCACTTTAGCACTATTCGGATGGGACTAGTTTTACTGGGGGACGTTTGATTTTGAATTTTTTTTCATGTATGGAATGTCATTTCATGTATGAATTCGGACGGGACTAATATCTCTGTGTTTATTACGGAGGTGGGCGTGTCTGTGTTTTATATGTGGGCGTTGCACAAGACCACGTGTTGAGGATGAGGATTTCTATTGGAGCGTAGAAAGCAGAAACTCTGGCGAATACCGGCGCGCTAGAGATTGTACGGTAGTTCACGTTGA
Organism: Clarias macrocephalus; assembly: GCA_011419295.1. Taxonomy (NCBI): domain Eukaryota; kingdom Metazoa; phylum Chordata; class Actinopteri; order Siluriformes; family Clariidae; genus Clarias; species Clarias macrocephalus. The sequence continues at coordinate 16,588 of JAAGKR010001463.1, forward strand.
CCAAAACACACAAGAAAACGCGTTTCGGAAAAAAACATTTTCGGCAAACACAGACATTCGCATTCGGACGGGATTAGATTTCTCAGAGGACCGTCGAGTTTGCTGAAAAACAGTAGGAAATTTGCTCTGGAATTTTTACAGAGGTCGTGTGAGAAAAAGACAGGCATGGCAGATTCGGACGGGATTAAAATCACAAAGTACCTCTGTGAAACAGAAATTTCTCTAACGTCCCCCAGTAAAACTAGTCCCGTCCGAATAGTGCTTAAGACTCACTTTGTCGGACTTAAGTACAAATCTGACTTACGAACGTGCTCCCAGAACAGAACTCGTTCGGTAGTAGGGGAATACGTGTAACCAAAGTAGAAGGAAATCGGGGAGGAAAAAAAAAAAAGTCAGATTTTTTGAGTCCAATAATTCTAGAGGGCACAACATATAGTGTAGATGTATTTTCACAAACACATATATAAAATGTCATCAAATGCTATATGCAATGTGTGGACATGTTGAGATGATAAATAAATAAACAAACAAACAAACAAAACAAAACAGCATACGTTTTACTCTTCGTATTCTTTTTCTTTTTCCCGGTGCCGCTGGCACTTTGGGTCGGGTCGTCCAGCCCTTGTTCATCTGTGGCTATGATGTAATCGTAGAATCCCTGATTAAACTGTGAAATGATGTGACACCTAGAGAACAAGAAGAGAATTAATGTTGAATCCTGTGCAATAGTTTTGCCAAGAGATTAACATTAGCAAAAATATAATCTCTTAGCATTACTAGATTTAAGTTGCATTTAAAATAAAAAGACGAAAAAAATTCTGGCTACCATTTCTGTAAAAATTTCTAAAATTAGTACAATGTTTTCCAAAAAACAAACAAACAAACAAACAAAAAAAAAAGTACATTCTTCTAAGTCTACATTCTTGGCCGCTTTAACAGAAACACCAGTTTCTTCTAATCACGCATTAAATGATCAAAACAGCCAATCCAATCATGATCCAGCAGTGCAATGAATTTAATAATGCACATAGAGGACAATATCACAAGACCGTGTACCATTTTCCCATTCAGTAACTGTTGCGTTTCAGTGTGACTTCATACTGACAGGAGTGGAACAGGACAGTCTTACAGTGTGTAAACCCACTTGCCTCAAAGTTCTGTGTGTGTCTGAGATATGTTTCTGCTCACCACATGTACAGAGCAGCTGTTAGGACTTTCTAAGCACAGAATCATTGGCAATTATGGTGGGTCATACCGGTAGAGGTATTAGGATTTGATGAATCAGCCTCCGCAACAGCGATGGTGTGCAACTACTTCTCCAAGGTTTCCCAAAATTCCTGGACTATGCTGCTGTATCGCTCTCAATTTTGCAGCTCAAACCCCAGCTCTACTAGCTTGCCATTGTTGGGCCCTTGAGCAAGGCCCTTAACCCTATCTGCTCCAGGGCTGCCACTTCATGGCTGACTCTGTGCTCTGACCTTAGCTATGCTGGGATATGTGAAGAACGTATTTCACTGGCAGTGATTTATATATATATGACAAATAAAGGCTTAACTTTGAGTTATGAGGATCAAATGCCGAACCACTTTGTTTTCCTGACTCCTAGCTTGGTTTTGATCAGATTGGGAAAAAACAAGTCAGGTCATGTTGAAGAGCTCGGAAATGCTACGACTTCCGTAAAAATCATTCAATCAAAAACAATGAAAAAAAAATGAATTTCACATTATTTTTGCACTCTGTTGGACGGGTTACATTCTCAGTACGTGACTCAGACATAAAGCCACAGGTGTTGTTAAGACAATCAGACTAAACCACACCCCCACACCGTCACACATACACAGAAGAAATGAATGGCCAGATCTCTGGGAGCCTACTGACTTCAAATAAGCCATTTTCATCATTTGGCCCAGGAAAACCAATTTCACAATTTGTGGCCACACTAATCAAAAATGCATTCCTCCAGCAGGAATACCGCAAACTGATTCCCTTTCTAAATTCCCAGGAGGTCAGCAGATTCTAAAACACTCAAATCATCCTAACACCAACCACCACGACATGGTCAACATCAACAAGATCCCATTTTCCCTCTTTCGATGGTTAACGTCAATGTTAGTAGAAGGGCTGCTGCAACCTGGTTGGCTCAATAGATACGCTTTTCTAATAAAGTGGCCATTAAATGTCCATTCTACTGACCGAGTGGCCCCTAGTGACGGGGAGGAACGACTAAACTAGGGAGAAAATAACATTAAAAAAAAACTTGCCTGGAGTGCACAGGGAGTTCGGAATTAAGGACGCAGGAAGGAATGCTGAACTGCTCCAAGAACAGCTTGAGTCTGTAACAGCGATCCACCATGCCGACGAAAATGAGCGTCTTGCCTCGCACCAGGCCCAGTTTGAGGAGTGTGTAGATTAGGAGGAACTTGTCCTCCTCCTCACATTTCACACTGTACTGCTGCAGCTGGGAGCCGTCTGGGAGCTGGGAGCCTTGTAGCTTCAGAGTCACCTACAGACGCACGGCAAATGAGGGGGAGGGGACAAAACAACAAAAGTAAACAACAAAACTCTAACTACATTTCCAGGCAATCAGAATGTGAGGTTTTCTGGTTTTATTTAATCCGGAATTAGGATTCATCTAAAAATAAGGTATAACTTTAATTAGTAAATTTGCTCCTTGGCCTCTGATACTTACAGGATTGTGCAGGACGAGCTGCTTCAAGGCCTGAACGTCGTCATTGAGTGTCGCAGACATTAAGAAAGCCTGATAGATCTTAGGCAGGTGACTGAGGACAAAACAATAAAGTAGGTGACTTCATCTCGTCTGACTTCCAGAGTGCACAAGCAGACAAAGACCAGATATTCAAAGCCATCATACAGGTTAGCCGTTGAAAAACAAACCAACACTCACCAAATGAGGTTCTTAAGATCAGCTTCGAACCCGAAAGAGAAAAGGAGGTCGGCTTCATCGATGATCAGCATCTCCAGAGCGTTCAGTGTCAAGTTCTGGGCTTTGATATGGGCTTGCACCCGAGACGGAGTCCCCACTACGACATCTGGCTTCTCCATTAGAATCGGCCTACAAACAAAGCGCACACACAGAGCTGCTGATCTACATCGACAGGAAGCGGAGTCATAGGTGTACTCTGAACTTTTTTTTTTAACATGTAGTCTGGTACAGATTGATAAATAAAGGCTTGCAAGAGAAAAGTATTTTAAGATTTAAAAAAATATATACATATATAAAAAACCACCACAGGGGATGGGAAACACCAGGACCACCCAATACGATTTCATCACAATACCCGTGTGCTGATTGGATTTGTATTGCAATATCGTATTTGTATTATTCTTTAAGTACCATCATTTTGTTATGCAGTTAAACCTTGGATTGTGAGCATAATTTGTCCCAAAATTTTGCCTCTTTTTGAGGATTTTGCAGACATGTGACATTGCAGTGTCATGGACACAAAAAAAAATGCTTTGCACAAACACATGGTCATAATGCTTAATTAAACAGTGCAGGTTCAAATTTATTACAGATTTTTGTTCGTCTTGCAAAACATTTACAGACCAAGCAAATGTTCCTCGCAATCCAAGATTTTACTGTAGTTTTACTAAGCAAACTTCGAAGATAGTTCGCTTTATTGTACCATACAGGAATCTATGCTGCCTATCAATGTATGAATAGTTTAGAGCATGCCACCTATAGGATTATAGAGGAAATGCAAAATTTTACCACCTCAAATGCAAACATATAAATCTAAAGTTTATTTAATAAAATATTAATTACATGAATTGCCACACAAAAGAATCTTAATACGTAACTGAAATTATTTTTTTCCTCCTCTCTATAGTCACCATGTTAGTTTCTCACTGTGGTGGCTGTAATAAGATGTGTCCCTTATGATAAACTTGTGTATTTGTACGGTTATTTAAAAAAAAGAAAGGAAAAAAAAAGTCATGATGGAGTTTATAGCAGCTTAGTTTTCTTGTATTTCAGTAAAAAAAAAAAAAAAAAAAAAAAAGAGGCTTCATGCCACCGTACAAATACACAAGTAGCCTCAATGTTTCTTCCTTTTTCTTTTTTTTCTCCATCTCATTATGCATCCGAGCAATTGAGGATTAAGGACCTAACAATGGTAATTTGGGCGTTGTCGGGTTTGAACCTGGGACCTTCCGAACCATAGTCCAATGCCTTAACCAAGGAGCTACCCCTGACCTGAGTAACAAAGTTTATGAAGAATTCAAAAACATCTAAAAAAAATAATAAAATAAAACCGCAATTTAAATAGTTCTCGTTCGTCCTTAATATGGTGTGCAAACTGACTTGCTGTCTAATTTATCATAATTTTGAACCATCATCCTTCCATCGATCTAGCACCCTCCATGATAAAAGTCATGCCAATGGGTGGAGCGCCTGCAAGAACTTCCATCTTGCAAATAGTATGAAAAGTAACATAGCATCTGCGAATAGGGGCGAGGCACAGCGTTACACTTCTCCTATCTCAGTAGCCTGAAACGTATTGGCAGCCGAAAGCACTCGGCGAGTGAAACTTGCTGCGCTAGTACTGGGATAACACAAAATACCGGTGAGTGGTAGTTCTTGTTTTTGATCATTATCATTATAATCAAAAGGAAGGATATTTGTTTAGAATCAGTCGACATGGCACATGGAGGCAGGAGTCGCTTTAGCGTAACGGGAAGATTTGCATCATAAGATCAGTCGTAGTGCAGGTTATTGGACAAACAATTTGATTTCCGTTGAATTTTGGTCAAATGATGAAGAGCCGGCACAGATTGTCCTGTTTCTGACCGCGTAATCAGAAAGGGTGAGACACTTTGAGAGTTGACACATTTGTAAAAAGACAGTTGTTTCAGAATCATGTACGTAATGGGGCCACACTCTGTAGGTAGACTACATATGGAGTACATGTTTGATGATATCTCAGCGTTACACAGGTGTGTCAACATAACACACCTTTTAGATGGAAGTTTGCATGGCTTCCTTGATTGCAGCCATTTCGCGCTAGGTGCTACTAAGAAGAACATGGCCGACGGTTAAAAAAAAAAAAAAAAAAATCTCCTAGCTCCTAATCAGCTTAAACACTCCACAGGTAAGAGCGCAGCATTAGAGAGCATTAATTGACTTTGTTTAAAAGCAACAATCAAGGTTAAATTAACTCATGATGAAAATAGTAAAATATGATAAAGTTTCGATTTTACAGACTTTGGAACCAATGTGTTTTGAAAGCAGGTTCTCAGTGGGACTGCTCCGTGTTTCAGATGTACTGATTTAGACATTTGGAAAACTAACTGTACATTATAATATTTAGAGGACATTTTATTCAACTTCTCATTTTTTTGTCCTTTCTTCATGCTGAAAACAAGGTCTACATACCTCTGAGCTGATAACTCTGCTTTGCCCGAGATGTCGGCCACTCGCACGTCTCTGGCACAGTAGGCCGTGAGCTGCCGAATCATGGTCTGTACCTGCTGTCCAAGCTCTTTGGTCGGTACCAGGACTAAAGCTCGCACGGCCTGCTCTCGCACCGTCTGCCACAGACATGAGACCACATAAATCATTAAATCGCCCTGAACACTGTCATGTATTACTCAAAGCCAGGCATCTTCACGGGGTAGCAAATTAACAGAACACAGAACACATGAGGACCAGAGCTTTTGCAATATTTTGAATAGTACAGTATGAATAGTTTATGGAAAATACTGGACAAATAATGTGTGTAACATTTGTTCATTAATTTTTTTTAATATGAAACCAAAGGGAAAAAAAAAAACAAAGCAACTTGCATCTTGTTTTAGGGTTCATCATTTCATTATATAAAAAAAATAAAAAGGGGGATAACAAGCGATGACAGTCACATTTACATTTTTTACATTATTATTATTACATATATATCTTTTTATTTGAGGAGCATGGTGATTTTCATGCTGTTTAAGAAAGGGAAACCCGAGTGGAGCAGTGGTAAATCATCCAGAGATCACTAGTTCGATTCCCAGGTGATGATGTAGTCTCTCGCAACTGGGAGCCTAGAGAGAGCTGATTGGCTGAGCTCTGTCAGAAGGGTTGAATGGGATACAACTTAATTCAAGATTCAAAGAATATATTAATCCCAGAGGGAAATTGCTTATTCCTGGTTACAGTTGCTCACCCTTAGCAAGTACTATATATTGAAATGTAATATTGCAATTGTCATATTATTAATACAGGTAAGTATTACTGTCCTATTGTGTTACTGTCACTCTCAGTGAATACCCACATAGTGTAATGGGTTACAGAGAAGTGGGGTATAATTTTATTGCCGTTGGGAGAAAAGATCTCCTGTGACGCTCCGTGGAACACTTGATGGTAATCAGTCTCTGGCTGAAATTGCTCCTCTGGTCAACAAAAACAATGTATAGCGGGTGAGAAGGATTGTTCAAAATTCATTGTGCTTTGGACAGAATCCTCCTCTTCGCTACTACATCCACAGAGTCAAGCTTCAAAAAACAAAGTCGTTTACTACAGGCAGGTACTCAGAGGTGTCACCATTCTTTATACATCCAACAACCACAGAATCGTCAGAGAACTTCCAAAGATGGCATGACTCAGTTATATCTAAAGCCGGATATATAAAAAGAAACCGAGACAGTACCGTCCCCTGGGGAGCTCCGGTGTTGAAGATCACAGTCTTGGACACACAGTTCTGTAGTCGGACATACTGGGGACGGCAGGTCAGATAGTCCCAGGAAACCAAGCGGGTGTCAATGTTTATGTTCATAAGTTTCTCCCCCAGTGCTGCCGGTTGGATGGTGTTGAAGGCACTGGAGAAGTCAAGAACGTCATTCTTACGGTGGTCCCAGGCTTGCCGAGGTGAGCAGGTGTATTATGGCATCCTCTACTCCCATGAAAGGCTGGTAGGCAAACTGAAGAGGGTCCAAAGAGGACTTCACCAGGGGACAAAGTGTACCCAGGATCAGTCTCTCAAACACCTTCATAACGTGCAATGTCAAAGCAACAGGCCTGTAGTCATTCTGGGCACAAGGACGTGGTATTTTGGGAACCGGTACAATGCATGTTTTCCACAATGCAGGGACTTTCTATAGAGACAGACTTAGGCTAAAAATATAATCAAATATAATAGAAAATCAGAGAAAAATCAAAAGTATAACGCTCTGAAAAACTGCATATAAACCGACATAAAAGCAGCTGCACATGGCTTTTACACATTCACAGTTTATGCAGAAAACCGAAAGCAGAAAACGGAAAGCCATGAGCTCAACGCAACTGTAACAGCTTTTCTTTCTTCATTCGCTTCCTCTGTTCCTAGTGTTCATCTTCTGTCACTCAGAGCCAAAAACGTTCCTGGGCACCTGAACCTGGGGATCTTCTCTTCAGTTTGTGTGATCAATTTTTTGACTGCTTTGACAGTCCAGGCAGCTTCCAAACAACGGCTTTCTCACTGGATTGTGGAGGCTCCTTAGCTTATAGCAGCAAGACTGCCTCATTACTTCAGGGCCACGGCAACATCATGGGCACTGTCTGGTTTGTACTGGGGTAGTGATCAGTGTTCTGGTTCCTGAATTTGAAAGAAAAGGAAAGGAATGGTTATGACTATAACCCCCTGTTCCCTGTATGAGTACGGCACCTGAGAGTCAACTATAGTTGCCAGCGTCTATGTGACCACAGGTTTGTCTGCCTTTACTGTGTTAATAATGGTGTCTTCAGCCAGGACACGAGAGGACGCTTTCCTACTCACGTGCAGCTCATTGAAGGGTTGAGACTCCAATCGCATGGCAGCAGTTCAATGCATTTAGGCATGAAACACTGTCAAGACAATCTGCTGGACCATCAGAATGGGGAAGAAAAGTGATTTAAGTGACTTTGAACATGGGATGGTTGTTGGAGTCAGTCTGAGTACGTCTGAAACTGCTGATCTACACACACAACCATCTCTAAGGTTTAGAAATAATGGTTTGACATGGGAAAATATACAGTGGATGAAAATGCCTTGTTGATGCCAGACATCAGAGGAGAATCACCAGACTGGTTTGAGCTAAAAGAGTGGCAACAGTATCTCAGATAACATCTCATTACAACAGAGGTATTCTAAATAGACTGTTATGACCACATCGAACCTTAAAGCAGGCGGACTAGACGGGCAGGAGACCACACCAGATTCCACTCCTCTCAGCTAAGAACAGAAAAGTGAGGCTACAATTCACATGGACTCACCAAAATTGGACAACAGAAGATTTGAAAAACGTTGCCTGGTCTAATGAGTCTCGGTTTCTGCTTCAAAATTCGAACTGTAGGCTCAGAATTTGGCGTAAACATGGAAGATTGGATCCGTCCTGCCTTGTATCAAAGGTTCAGGCTGGTGGTAGGTCTTTTAGGGACATTACCATGTCTATCACTTTATGACCACAGGATAGCGTGGTCATAAAGAAATAGGGTAGGTCTGGCCTCTGAGTGGCGCAGTGGTAAAAGCGCTCGCCCTATCATCCGGAGATCGCCAATTCGAATCCCGGGTGGTGCTGTAACCTCTCGCAGCCGGAGGTCTAGAGAGAGCTGATTGGCCGAGCTCTGTCAGAGGGGAGGGATGAGAGGTACTTAGTGCTCCCACATTAATCACGGCTCTATAGCCAGTCAGGGGCGTCTGTGAGCTCGCGCAACGGAGGGAGCGGATAGCGCTATCCTCCGAGTGCGTTACGCCGCCCCCAACGGTGCGCAAGCCGACCACGTCACGTGGTTCAGAGGAAAAAAAAAAGGTTAAAAGCCATCACTAGTAAGGTGTACCTAAAGAAGTGGTGGGCGAGTGTACATACACATGTAAATTAAGACAAAACTCAGCACTTGTAAAATACTAACACTAAGAACTTTCATAACATACATTTTTATACCTTAAATACCAAATTCTTACGCTTCTACAAATACTGTTTGTATTTCTGCCTATTAAACAAGACCCAATGTCCTCACCAACAGTAAAAGTGATATCCTACCTGCTTACAGGTGAGTATCCGCTGAATCAGCGGCACAGCGTAGGCAGCAGTCTTCCCAGAACCGGTCCGAGCTCTTGCCAAAAGATCCTTTCCGTCCAGAGCCAGTTGAATGGCTTTTTCCTGAATGAGGGTCGGCTGGGCCCATCCAAGGTCGGCTACCGCCTGGCAACACAAACAGCATCATACAGAAGAATGACGAAAGAAGAAGCAAATACAGAAGGAAGAAAGCCAGATGCTTCGCTTTAGCTGCTTGAGCACTGTTGCTGCTAGTTGCTGTCGGAGGACAACTTGGGCATATGAGGTAAGCACAACGCACGCGCACACAGTATGAGCAATTTGGGAGTGCCAAGGAGCCTAACCTGCATGTCTTTGGATTGTCAGCGGAAACCTGAATCCTTAGGTTCCTATGGACGAGGGACTCTACGATTCATACACAACTTGGCACAGGTTTTATGCCGGATGCCCTTCCTGAAGTAACCTTCCCATTTTATCTGGGCTTGGGACTGACACTGGATCCAGTGGCTGGGGTTTGGGGCATTGGGTGAGAAACCACCAGGCGAGAATCCTACCACTGATCCACCATTGGAACATGGCGAGAAAATGCAAACATCATGCAACACAGACCGCGAGGCAGGACTCGAACCCGTACCCTGGAGGTGCAGGGCCAATATGCCAACATGATGGCTATAATAACTCGGTGAGGAACCAGAGCTGTCAATCATATCACATGCTTCAGTAACCTGATTTGCTCTCTTCAGTGTGACTCCTAGAAGTGGAGTTTTTTTGTTGATGATCTACTCCCACTGTTATTATCATCACAGGTGGTGTCACTAGAGGATTAGTCTGAGGCTGGTCATGGACGATGAACCAGCAGGCCTACTACACTTACGGCTGGGTCAGGTCTACAGTGCGGTTTGAAGCCACACGCGGATGGTGTGACGTTTCTCTAAACTCACGGTGCTCTGTTTGCTAAATGCTTTTCCGCCATATTTGATCTCGTACAAAGTGAGACTCTTACCAAAACCTCGCAGTGTTTTCACACAACATTAGACCGGCCCACCGCTTGCGTACTTTAGTTATCGAGTTCGCTAATCTGTCTCAATTAAGACCTCAACCTTCCGTAATGACCGGAAATATCTGATACGACGTTCTTATTTACTTTTTTTTAAGCTGCCTCACGTTTTCATAACGTAATGGTACCTTTAAAATACGGTCATCCAAACCCATCTCGTGGAACTGTATTCTTTCGGAGTCCATTTTTTACACACGTGTCCATATTGCGCATGCGCACTCTTTCCTTCATGGCCCGTTGGAGCTGACGTCAGAAGCTAAAAAGTCTCTGTGTTCGAAGCAATCTTACAACTTGTAAGTTTGCCAAATTGTAGGTTCTTGCGACTCGCACCTTCGGGGTCTGGGTTCGATTCCCGCGTCCGGTTCTCTAGTGAGCTCTAGGCGTGATGGGTGCATCACTTCAACTGCCTTTCTTCTCACACTGTTGCGCCAACCACTTTGAAACAGGGTAATTCTGGACTCAATGATACTGCACAGCCTTTCTGCAATATGCTCCACAGTCCATTTGTATGAAGTAAGACATTGCCAATGATGCAGGATCCGTCTGTGAGTTACTACAGAAGCAAAAGTCAAAACCATCTGCTTTTACTCAGGACAAAACCTTATTCCAACAGTGGCCAAAAAAGGGCAAGACTGTAAATGTACATCCAAGATCTTGGGACCTTCCAGGGTCGTGGGTTCAATTCCTGCCTCAAAAGACATGCAGATTGATTTAGATCTTCTTCTTCTTTTTCATCTTTCGGCTGTTCCCTTTCAGGGGTCACCACAGCGAATCATTTGCCTCCATCTAATCCTGTCCTCTGCATCCTTTTCTCTCAAACCAACTAAATTCATGTCCTCTCTCACTACATCCATAGATCTCTTCTTTAGTCTTCCTCTAGACCTCCTGCCTGGCAGTTCCAACCTCAGCATCCTTCTACCAATATATCCATAATGTCTCCTCTGAAACCACCTCAATCATTCCGCTCTGACTCTATGTCAAAAACATATGACTGATGGACTCATTACTGATCCTATCCATCCTTGTCACTCCCAAAGAGAACCTCAGCATCTTCATCTCTGCTACCTCCTGCTCTGCCTCCTGTCTCTCACTGGTGGGTGTTACTGACATGCCCGTTTCTTACTGGTTTCTTAATCCAGTTTTAGTAGTTTCAATCTCCTTAGTTGTTTTCTTTTCTTGATGCATGCCAATGCAATGACAGACTTTGCCATGACCACAGGATGTCTTCTGACATGGTGGTTTAAAAAATGAGAAGCTACTCATTGCATCAGTTAATGCAGTTAAATAACTTGTTGCCATCTGAACCATTTTAATCACTGCACTAATGTTCAGTAAGTTCTTAAAGTTGACTTGTGTTAGGAGCAGGACAAATGGGTGAGTTGTAAGGACCTGAGCAGATTTGACAAGGGGCAAATTGTGATGACAATATGACTGGGTCGGAGCATCTCTAGAACAGCTGGTCTTGTGAGGTGACCAATTACCTGCCAGAAGTGATTGAAGGAAGGACAACTGGTGAACCTGCGACACCCATGCTGATCCACTGTCCACCAGGATGCGCTATGAAAAGATAGCAAGCCAGTGTCACTCTTGTGATGCTCTGAGAAATGTTCTTCTGGGAAACACTTGGTCCTAGAATTTATGTGGATGTTACTTTGTCATGTGTCACCTACCTAAACAAAAACCGCTATGATCCATGAACAACCCACCTCACAACTTGAACAATGTCATGGTGCCAGACACTAAAGCTCACCTTTAGACATCTGGTGGAATCCATGTCTTGATGCCTCAGGGATGTTTGGGGTTTTAATGTTTTTGCCGATCAGTGAACAAGCATAGCACATGGAGACGCAGGTTTAACAGGTTTAATAAACAAACCTGGAAATATAATCCTTAGGTATGATCCTTATTCAGCTTTATTCTTGACGTTAATATCTTATAAACATCCTGGTGCTGTCATGCGACAATCTGTGAATTTGTCTACCGGTGACTTCATCTCCAAAATGGTGGTGTGCCTGGGAATCACATGACAGAAGTAATTCATTAAAAAAAAAAAAAGCTTGTTTAATGTTAATGAAAGTATGAAAGTAGGTGGCATCTCATTCAACAATTTAAATGATTTAATAACATCTCATATTTAATATTTACCCTGTTCTGACAGCATTTCTTGAACAAATTGGAAAAAAGAATTAAGAACATATTGGTGTGACATATGTCACAGAAGGCATTTAACCCTAAAATGGAACAAAATGTGTTTCATGTGATCTGTTTGGTCTGTGTTACATCCCTGTACTGTCCCTTAAAGTAAAAATCAGTCTGGACTCTTATGAGTTAAGCTCAAGCTACTCGGTTAGCTAGGCTCACAATGATTTGCACATTCCTTTTAAACGGATCTAGTAACAATATTGCTTCTTATGCATTTATTTCGTATGTGTTTTTTCATCCTATGTATACAGTATGTGGGACTTGTTTTAAGTGAATGAAAATTTTTTCTGGGTGCCTGTCTATGTGTTTTATAGACTAAGATGATCTGACATTCTGTATGGAATGTTTTCTCTGTGTATGGAATGTTATCTCTGTGGATATGTACGTCTGAGAGTAAAACAACATTCCAACCAGATGTCTCTCTGATAGGCCCTAGTCTTTGAGATGTATCATTTTTAGGCCATTTTTCTTCACAAACTGTGAACCATTTTTCTTCTTTCATGGTCTGGGCATGTATTGCGTAGTAAGGCATTGGTTAAGCCATCGTGCCATCATGGTACAAGGCAGCCAATCTGGGAGTGACACGTCACCTTGGATGACACGGATACAGATAAATAAATCTATGTGTATAGATAAATCTATAGTATTTCACTCTGAGTGCCCATTATTAAAAGAGTGTTTTGTTCTCAATTATGTATCTTATCTAAATGGGCTTTCCTTCTTTCTTTTCATCCTCATTTGACAAATTTTCAGATTTTAAGTCAGGAGTCATAAGAATGTATTGTTTGCCATGTCTGTGGACGATGTCCCTAATTGGACGGTAGTAACAGTTTTAGTGGGACTGATAGATTTGCAAATGACTTGGAAGTGGAAAGATGCAAGCAGGGCGGAACGGTCAATTTTTGCCTTGTGTGCATGGAATTTGCATATTCTCCCTGTGCTTGGTGGATTTCCTCCGTTTCCCCAGTTTCCTCTCACAGTCCAAACATATGCAGATAAATTTAATCTAGGACCCCACCCATCCTGATCACAGACTGTTCTTACCTCTTCCCTCAGGCCGGAGATACAGACGTGTGAGATGCAGGACTTCCAAGCCAAAGAACTCATTCTTTCCCACTGCCATCAGGAGTTTACAACTGGTCTTCCAACTGTATCTGACTGTTGATACAGATCTTAGGACATTCATTGCGGACTTTGCACAATCATCTGCACAATAATTGATGATGAACAATCACTGGAACAATCATTTGCACAATTTTCACAAAACATTGCATACTTGCACACACACTGCAGACTTTTTTTTACTCTCTCTCTCTTAAACATATTGCTAACTTTTCCACAGACTTGCGTAATTTGCACACTATGTGGACTGTTTACAGTATGTATATACTGTATATATATATATTTTTTATATATTTGATAGTCTCATTTCATATTTTCATATTTTTCTCTTCATTATATGTTTGATATATATAATTTTTTACTTTTTAGTGGCATTCACTGATGGACAGCAAAGAAAGAATTTAATTGCACGGTGGGAACATGTTTCTTTACTATGCATATCACAATAAAACTTAGAAACTTGAATTGGAAGATACTCCTCACCCCTGGAGACATAGCTGTTGTTTCTATGGCAGTTACTTAAAGGGTTGGGTTGCAGTTTGATGCCTGATTGCAATTCACACTATAGGCAATTTGGGAAATTAATCCTGTCCAAATAGGGTTTTAACTGAATTAAATTTTACTCATCTCACCTTCAGGTATGTGTGCATGGAGATTGCATGTTCTCCCCTTGCTTGGTTGGTTTCCTCCAAGTACTCCCCCATAGTGTGTGAGTGAGTGTGAGCGTATGTGTGTGTGAATCCTGTCCAGGGTGTACCCTGCCTTGTAGGGAAAGTGTCTGTTTTACTTCCTCACAAATGTGCGTTTTACTTGTAGTCCTCTGGGATAGAGTGGATGAGTGAGTGAGTAATTTTAACCCAAAACTCTTTTATTCTTATTATTTTTTAATGACCACTAGGGGCGATGATGAGTCGAAATCATGATATTCGTTGCAGTTCAACCCAAGAAGAAGAAGAAGAACAAGACGACAATAGCGACAAATTAATATATACACGATATTGAGGTGAGTTTGTTTATTGAACATGATAACGTTATATAACGTATTAAAAAACAGCACGAGGTAGCGCCGACGAATGTAGGGAATGTTAACACGCTTGTCAGCTAAATGTCCAAAAACAACTGCTTTAATAAATACCATTCAGCGCACTGGCTAACTAGCTTGTTGCTAGCATTAACAATAACTAGCATTAGCGAGGATGTGAGGTCGCATTCGGATGTGCAGCACAAGAATGTGCATGTTTTATTCTCCAAGTGAAAACAGCCGCATGGTTTGAACTGTAAGCATCGTTGCTGATGTTTAGTCTTGCTGTCACGCCACCCCACATTAATCCTACTTTTTATCCAGATAACCAGCTCTAGTTCTCTTAACCAATGGCCAGTACATTAAGTGACTAAAGGTGTGTTGTGATCCTTAAAGACATTTCAGTGCTGATCTCAGATTAACATGAAGATGACATCCCAAGCCTAATCCTCATTTTCACTCCTCCCAGACATTCAAGATATGACCTATGTAACCGTATGATTAATGAAAGCTTGTTTTCTCAGATGAGGCAGAGAGTCTTCACCGGGGTTGTGACGCAGCTGCAGGACCGCCACGGGACTGTAGACCGGGATGTCCGCTTTGCGATGAGGTCGGTGTCTCAGTACCTTGCCATACGATACGTTTGCATTATGGTTTACGCTGAGTTCATTCTCTCTTTCTTTCATTATTTCTTTAGTGTTGTTGTAGGAAGAGCCCCATTGGTTGGCGAGAAAGTGCTGGTGAAGGCGGTGCAGGATCCTTCGCAGTCAGTCAAGTGGACCGCACAAAGAGTTCAGGTGCTCAATGGACAGGTAATCTATTAAATCATGATTATACCTGTTTGCCTCCAATGCTCCACCTGTTTCCAAAGGTCTATTTGATTAATGTTTTTCTGTCCTCTCTGACAAGCCGTTTAAGTCTCCTCCGCCTCTACTACACTCCACAACACCGACCCTGACGCCGAGCATTTTGGGAAACAAGCGTCAACCCCTGTTAAAGTCACCTAAAATACCACCACTGATCCCTGGCATGCAGCCGAACCCGGGTAAATTACACCAATCTAGTAATGAAACAGTCCACAGTTTGTGTGTCAACATGTTGTCCGGGTATGTATAGAGTCATGTTCAACAGTCCACAATGTTTTAATTCTGTGTGTTTTTGCATACAAAACATAATAATGATCATCTGATCTTAGCAGGTCTAGGGTATTGGCAAATACAATCCCAGGCGAGGAACATTATTTTTCACCATGCCATTATTTTTTTCACAAAAATGTGAAATAAATTCTAATAATAATCATGTGGGATAAGTAGTACATCTAAGTAGTACCCCTCTTGATTCAATAGCTTGTAGATCCTCCTTTAGCAGCAGTAACTAGAAGGAATTTTTCCTGGATGATTGTGTCAGTCTTTCACATCATTGTGGAGGAATTCTGGCCCATTCATTATTACAGCATTGCTTCAGTTCATTGAGGATTGCGTATTCACTTATGCACAACTCTTTAAATTTTCGACCACATGATTTCAATTGTGTTTAGTTCTGGACTTTGACTAGTCCTTCCCGAAACCTTAATTCTTTTTTCCCACCCATTCTGACCTAGATTTACTTGTCTGCTTCGGATCATTGTCCTGTTGTATGACTCAATTTCAACCACGCTTTAGCTGTATGACAGATGGCCTCATATTTGCAGCTACAATACTCTGGTATACAAAGGAGTTCATGGTTGACTCAATGACTATAAGGTGCCTCTGCCCCTGTGGCTGCAAAAATAGGCTGTGTGTGTATATACTGTATATATAAATACTGTGCAAAATTTTTCGCAGCATCCTGTGTTTTTAGTACAAACTTTCCTATGGACTTTTTTTTATTATTATTATTTTGGGCTTGATTATTGAGTTAGTACAAAAACAATTATGATTTTCAAACATTAGTGTCCTATCACAAAATGAAATGTTACAGAAAAATGCTTGTATGCCATAAAAGGAAGCAGCACATGATTTAAGCGATTACTTCTCTGACAAAAAAAAACGAATTGGTAGCTGCTGGGATTTGCATGCAAAAAAAGCAGCAGGTGCAACAGTTAAAGTCCTTAGAAGAGCCGTGGGTGGGTCTGCAGGATTCTCGGAATAGTAGCTAATTTCCTTAACGGCACAAATTATATTTGAGACAAAAGGGTCCTCAAATTGTTGTCATGCTAAATACTGACTTTGTTTTATTAATAATTATTTTTCAAGACATTCTTGCTGTACAGCATTTGTCTGCATGTTCTTAAGACTTTTGCACAATACAACACACACACTGATGTTTTATTTTATTTTTGTTATTTCTTCTCAGCTGGAATGCTTCAGATACCCCACCATCAGAAGATGCCCTGGTCTGCTCCATGGGGTGGCGGAAGCAGAAAGAGGCACAACGAGGTTGTGGCTGGGCGAAGAGGCCGACACTGGTATGTGTGGAGTTCTAAATTAGAAATTGCTTTTACTAATGACTTAAGTATTTTTTTCCCTCCAAAACATAGGGCTATTTTCATACATTTTTCATTTACCAGTACCACCCCATATTAACTGACAACTAATGTGAATAGTATAGTATGAAGATTTAACAGTAGTTATACCACTAAGGGGTTGTGTGTGCTTCCAGCAATCAAAGCACAAACTTGACATCATCATCTCGTCATCCCCCTTTGTTAAATGTTTGAATCAGGGAGGAAGCCAGCGGTTCTTGGGGATGCGACAACGCACAGCAGAAGAGACGACGATGGAAAGCCCCGTCTGAGGAGGAAACCTCCAAAAAGACCACCTCTCAAACCAGCACAAGCTCTCCTCTCTTCTCCTTTTTCCCCCGAGACAGGTGAGTCCGCTATCAGCCGAATAGTACAAGGTCGAATAAAGGGCACTGTAAATCACATTATCCTTCTTGTTTCCCTCTTTCAGTCAGGCCTGTGATAATCTGGAGCTGCTGCGGCGATACCCACACCTCCACGCTCCCCTGTCTCTCTTTCACGTGCAGCTTTGCTGGCCCGAGAGCTTCCCTCCCAGCCAGCCGTTTCCTCTCGCAGGACCATGTCAGTTCCACATAGGTTCGCAACAAGCTAAAACCGATTCAACCGAATCAACTCCGTCTCCAGACTCCACAGACGACTCCATCTTCTCAGTTAAGGTAATATAATAAGGATTCACAGATGTCCAGTTTGTCCAGCTAAAGCCAGCTTTGCACTGTGTTTTAAAGAATGTATTAGAAGTGTTTGGTTGTGAGTGGAGATGAAAATTTTTTCAGCACACATAACTTGACAGGTTCACCGAAACATTTGCAAACGTTTCACGTCACCCTTGCAGGTGCTGCTACTGTCCATGCCTGGCATTGAAGACTTCTACACTCAGTGCTGTAACTATGCAGAAGACAGTAAGGCACATGGAGATGCGGTCCACCCCACAGCACTGTTCAAGGTTAGAACATTCTGTCTGAGGTTATTTTATGTGCACTGTTTCAGCTGTCTGCATAGTGTCCCATGATTCGGAATGTGAAACAATCAAATTAGTCGGAAACTAAATTAATTGTTGATTATCGTGCTTGAGTCCCACGTGAGCTGTGAACTGTGAGCGCTCTGACATGTAGCTGTTGGGCTTACTGCAGTGAAGTGAGTAATAGCGCGATGGCAAACACTTTCACGAGTAAAAATCTCCTAAGTGTGGGAACATTTCACTCTTATCGAGCAAAACAACCGCCAGAATCAGAAGGAAAGACTTTGTGCCAAAGACGCGAGAGTCCGGTAAGTCAGAAAGGATTCACACCTGAAGATAATGTGGATAATTACTGACTGTGTGGCTGTAAGTCTGGGTTTTATTTCCAGTTTGCTCCAGTCAACCTTTTTAAATGAAATTTGTACGAACCTTATTGCTGGCTTTTGAGCTCTGCATGCTCACCCCCCCTCTCTCGCTCTCACTCACTCACTCTCTCAAACATACACTAATTAGTCATATTGTCCTCAAGTGTGTGTGTGTGTATGTGTGTGTTTTTTTTCTCTCTCACTTACCTCAATCTCCTGCCATTCACACTATTTTGTTTCATTGTTATTCGAAGACATATTTGTTTTAATGACCTATTCATCTTTTATTTTCTTGAATGTTACACAAAACAACCTTAATCTAAATTTTATGAAGAGAGCTAAATAAGAGCTATAGTGTAATTGTGACAGTAGTAATCCGATGAATCGATTATTTGTTTCAATAATCAATAGTTGAACTAATTATCAAAATAATGGTTAGTTGCAGCCCTTGAATAAGAAAAAGATGAACAATTGGTCCTTGGATGTTTGTGTGCCTGAAATTCGTCTGCGTGTCCATCTCGTCCAGTGGCTTGTATTATATTCTGTTGTTTTATCCACCAGAAAGTCCTGACTCTTTTACACCATCATTAAGGTTTTTTTTGTTTTTGTTTTTCTGTTTTGTTCTTCCTTATCAGTTTTTATTACTGGAGAAAGCGGGTGAGCTGCAGCTCCCTGGAGGTTCGTGGTCCAAGGAGGACGGGTCCAGTCCAGCCAAAGACAGTAACACTATCATACACACCGCAGTGCGCTGTGTAATGGAGCAGACCTCTCTGGACCTTTCAGCTTGTACACAATGGTCAGTAAATCTCTTCACACAGTTCTCCATTGTGCCTGAATCCTTATGCGTCTTCAAACTGAGGTATAATCCGTGTTGACCGTGTCTCCCTTTTCAAGGCACAAAATGGCTGAGCTGAGGTTGCTCTCCGGGGATAAAATGGAGACGGTCGCCATCTTGATGCCAGATGTGTGGAATCTGATGCCGACAACAGAAGAGTGGGCCAAGTTACAGGAAGAGCAAGGGGTCAGGACTGTGACATCTGTGTAATCAGATCTGAGGACACCAGGAAAATGTTTCACGCTCATTTGGAATATTGTTTTTCAGGAGGATGAGTCTTCTCTCCCTGATGCACCTTCACTGGTAGTCCAACCCTGTGCCGGATTCACGCTGTCTACAGTCTCTCTCTTGTCTTTATTAGACCCGCGGGTGTCGCAGAGCAGAGATGCGTTCGAGGTTTGTATCCACGCATCGTCCATAAAGTCACACACTGCCAGGATAAGTCATGGAAGGCTGATCAAGGCTAAGAAGATTTGGGCAATTTGCAAAAAAAAAAAAAGTTAAAAGTGTGTGTGTGTGTGGTTTAAGGTGGGTTTGGTGAGCGAGCTCTTCAGCGAGATGCTCCAGAGGGATTTTGGTCTGCAGCTCTACCACTCCCTCTGCAGCCTGCCTCAGACCGCTACGCCTCCCGACCCTGAAACACAGGCTGAGGACACCAGAGCTGCCCTGGTACACACATCTAAAGTGAACTGTTTTTTAAAAGAAATATTTTGCACACCAGTTTGCAGGAGAGTACATTTCATAACTTTTTTTATCCCCCGCACACACACATCTTTCATACTCTCCATCAGGATGATGAGGCAAAAAATTCGAGTAAGGATGTGAGAAAGAAAGGAGGGAGTGACACCAAGAAAACAGCGAAGGAGGAAGATGAGGAGGCCAAAATAGGGGATGAACACGAGCAGAGTGAACAGCAGGCAGAGAATGAGGAAGAGGCAGAGAGCCATGCAGAGGCTGAAGAATCACAGAGTGCTGATGTGCTTGACAATCAGTCACTCAAAGACATAGTAAGAGCAAACATCCTTAAATGACATTATACTATATATTTTTTAATTATGTCTTATCAGTGACCATTACATCTTAAAGGAATAAAACATGCCTGTTTTCTACTTTTACAACCCCAAAGTTGATCATTGTTTTTTAACAGCATGTTAGATTAAATTTGCTTTATATATTTAACAATGGTCGTTGTCCATTAGTGGCTTAAGTAATTTTGAGGATCAGTGTTTCAGTGATTTGACGTTTCTCTCCCTTTTGTTTTGACTCGCTCCGTCTAAAGGAGTTTCCCCGTAGGGTCCTTTTGTCCTGGGTGTTTTTCGACAGGCAGCTCTCTGGCTGCCTGAGAGAAGATGACCTCCAGAACATCCTGCTCTCTCTCGGCCTGTACCTCACCACCGCTCAGGTCTCTTACAGTTACAAACGCGAGACATGAAGGATTTGAGGGATGATTTTTAAATAACACATTTATTGTTATTATTATTAATAATAAAGGCACAGGATCTGGTCCGTAAGATGTCCGTGGAAGGGAAGTGCCTGTACCGTAAACTGTGCTCTCGCTGGACCGACTCAGACGAGGTGGCGTGTGACTTCAGTGCTGAGGGTATGACATGATGACATAGAACTCACCAACACACACACACACACTCCTGACCATATAGACTCCTGTGCCAAGTGTTTACTTTCCCTAATTTCTTCCTAGTTTGCTCCCTAAGTGCCAGACTTTCTTGTAAATTTATAATGTAGTTTTGAGGAATAGTTCTGCAGCCTTTATGATGCTCATTTTTGGACCAGTTCCTGTACCTGACCAGATTCTGTGAAATGTTTTTGTTTGGTTTGTTAAGGCACTCAGTGACCTATGAATCATAAAGGCATAAAAAAAAGTAATGTAAGGCATGAACCAGTGAGAAACCGGTGCAGATGATGACCGTCGATCAGGCCGGTGATTAGTATACTGGTGATGATTAATGCTGAGTAGTTGGAACAGATGAGAGGGGATATAAGGTTTCTGTTGAGGTTGTTACATAAACAACCAATTTTTTTATTGTATCTTAAGGCACTTTGCAGGCTGTCACAGTAAAATAATTCTTCCGATGTTCCTTTAATTTTATCTACTTAATCAAATTTAATATTGAGTGGCCCAAGACTCACAGTACTATATTCATCTTGTTTTGCCTCACTGTGTCTGCCGTTAGGAAATAAATCCCTGTTGCCGGGGCTGCCTCGTAAAGAGAAAGGCTCTTCCCGTCGCTCATCCAGCAACACTAACCCAGACGTAATAAACTACAAAGGGACCGTTCTGAACATCCCTAATCTGCTGCAACGTCTGGAGAGCAACAAAGCATCACAGCACGAGATGGAGAAACGGATTGCTGACCTACAGGCAAAACTCGGTACGTCAAGGGAAATTCATCTTTTGATCATTTTAAGACGTTCAGTCTCCAGAGTGTATTTTGTGTGACATGGACTTTTAAACATCCCAATTACATCAACCCCATCCCCCCCCCCCCCCCCCCCAAGTGACCTCATTTATAAGAAAAGCCACCTTGCTTGTTGAGACCCATGTTAACCTGTTAAAGAAGTAGTGACCTTTAAATCACAGCTGTAACTTCAATCAGTGCTGCTTTTCCTAAAAGAAAAAAGGAAAGTTTTTTGCTCAGCAAAATTAAGAGAGAACAATTCAATTAAATTTTGTTGGTATAGCGCTTTTAACAATTGTCGCAAAGCAGCTTTACACAATCAAAATAAAATTTGTATGAAATATGAAAAATGTGAATGAATCAAAATGATTATGTACTCCCTGATGAGCAGCTGGAAGTTCAATATAACAGTTAATTTCTTTAAGTTAATATGGAGTGCAGTTCGTTATTGGAGGCTCAGGTAGACTGTAGGAAACAGCAGACCTAAACTATTGAGCGATATTATTCACAGGTCCTCAGAGAACAGCTGTCAGCCTCAGCCCAGGCCAGGACCGTCTTCATGATAGTGGAACCATCCCCAGACACCACACGCTTCCCAAAAAGACAACATTAGGCATCCAAGATATCCAACCAGAAGCAGGGCACCAGAACAAGTCCAGAGGGCAGGGGAAAGGGCGGTTCTGGATCACTGGCAGCTCAGGAGTGACGTGTAGCTCGAAAGAAAGATGGGGAGAGGGGAAGGGAGAGAAGAGGAGAGAGCAGTAGAGCAGGAGAGATAAGTGGATAGACAGTTAACCTAGCATAACCTAAGGGGAGAGCCAGAGGGAAACACAGACATAAGGGCTCCCTGAGATGTAACCAGTCACTCCACCATATAAGAAACAGAACAATATATAAAAATATTATGTATTTGAAAATAACAAACCAGTAATGGACACTCCAACTGTGCACCACTTGACATTTTCACTGGTTGCCCCCTACTTGTGAATGAGTTCCGTTTCAGGAGCACGTTCGTAAGTCTTTACTTGTTCACAAGTTGGTTACAAAAAGTGTCTTGTACTTCTTTGACACAAATATACAATATAAAGTATACAAATCCACTTGACTAAATCAGTTTGCTTTCCCAACACTTCCAACATGTGGCCAAAAACCGTAACTGCGTCTAAGGAAATTAATATTACCATGAAGTGTCTCTGCGACTTTAAATCGCAAGGGGAATCCTGTAGGGGAAGAGTGAATTTCCCCATAAAATATAATGGAAACTCCAATGATTCGTTCCACAACCCAGGAATATTCATATAAATAGAATTAATATTAATAGAAAATATGAAGTAAAAATAAAACTAAATAACCTGCACTTTACCCTTGAAAAAAATCGAGCTATGTGTGAAGCAGAGACAGGGGGGGAGGGTTATTGTGTAGGACTTTCAAACACACGCACGGACATGTTGGCACACGCCTTGAGACCTATCATGGGAGATGATTACACACAATCCCACAGCGTGAGAGAAAGAGGAACCATCATTGGTTCGGCAGAAAAAGCGTACATGGACTGCTCATAGTGCAAAAACCTCGCTGACTAAGTTGCAAACTAAGTTACTCGCAATCCAAGGTTTTAATGGTATGTGAAAAATAACAGTGTTGTCTCTGTACCTTTAAATCGCAAGTGGAATCTCAGATGTCATTTTGTCAACTGTTGTCCCATGCATTGGACTGTAAACTTCTTAATTGTTGAGGATTATCTTGACATTAGGATTATTCACCATTAGGACAGCGTCACAGAACAGACATTTTGTATTATTGTAATTCCGGACTGATTCCTTGAAACCAGTGAGGCCGACTCATTTCTCCCGCACCCCCACACGCGCACACGCGCACACGTACAATATACCAGACTTTGTACATTTCACACTGAAAATATTGTAAATATTAGTGTCTTTTTTTTTATTTATTTATTTTTTTACATTACACATGAGCTACTTCCGTGATTTATTCTCATCTATGAATGTTCAAAGAAATTCATAACTCGAATGTTCGTAAGTCGGTGACTAGCCTGATGCTAACAGTTAAACTTCTTTGCAGATTTACATTTTTTGTAGTAATGTGACAGCAAAAAAATGTCAATACAATGTTTATGGGATTTCCATGTTTAGATTAATTAAGTGTTAATAAATTAAAGCTTGGGCATGTTCTGTGTTTTTTCAGAGGCAGCCAAAGCGAAGCCGGCGTCAGACGAGCAGGAGCAGCTGAAGAGCAGGTTGGAGAAAGTCGAAGCACTCAACAAGACCTATGAGAAGAATCTAAAAGAGAACGCCGGCCACATGCTCACCGTAATCGAGAAGATGCAGAAAATGGTAGATCAGGTAAAGACTGCGATCTTGTAATTCTTTTTTCCTTTTTTTCATTTTAATAATTATACTTAAAAGTATTTTCTTCCTTTACAGACGACAAGCCTGACAAGGACAAAGGACGTGAAAGGAGATAAAAACTAGCGGTTTTTTACATGACCTACTCGGGCAGGGGCATTTTTAAAACCTCGAAACCAATTTATTTTTCACCTCTTTTAAACCTCTTTTGGGACGTGAATGGAGTTGTACATTTTTATTTTTTAATTTTCAAAAATGCTCAGCTTGGCGTATCAGTGGCAAGCTTGGCGAAAATATGATTATGTTATTAAAAAAAATAAGAAAAACAAAACAAACTAATGGTTTGAATACCATCTTAGAGCCTGCACAGATTTATTTAATGGGGAAAGTTAATGTCCTATTAACTCTTCTTCTTATTATTGTTATTGTTGTTGTCTGCTTTATTTCTGTTTAATCCCATAAGTAGAAGGATGATTTGGTGATGAATTTTTTTTTTTAACTCTTGTGTAAAAATAAGTTGCTGTATGTATATTTGCCATCAGTGCTGCTAACACTGAAGCGTCCGTTGTTGCAATTTTTTTTTCTACATTTTTCTGAACGTTTAACCTAATGCTCAATGATTGCTTGGACTCCTGCAATAACCAAAATCTCAAGAAAAAAGCGATAAACCTGGCTCTGCTTTGCCGCTTGCTTGTGAAGGCTATAAGAAGGCTTCTGGGTTTATTCCCCTCTTAATTTATAAGTGTCATTCAATTCAATTATTGTTATTTTTTTGAGTTCTTGTTTGCACTCCTGTGATCCAACAATAAAAACATTGTGAATTGTACGTTTTGTGCTTATAAGATTTATTTTGTAATTAGATCCCGAGTTGTTTTTTCTTATTTACCCCTACTGTCATGAACATGGTCTGCTTACCCATGATTACTCACAATGTCTTTTGACTCTTTGAATGAATGATTTTTATTTATATATAGACATTTACATAAAGACAATAATAACATAAACATAACAAAAGCTAACTAGCTAACTATGACACCTAATTAGCTGACTAGCTGAAACAAAACAGATTAACACGATAAATTTACAACAAAATAAGAACCTTACTAAAAAAGATAAAGTTAACACAAATTAACAACAAAAATTAAAAAATGCTAACTAGCTAACTATGACACCTAATTAGCTGACTAGCTAAAACAAAACAGATTAACACTATTTAAATTTACTGTAAAAATAAGAACTTTACTAAAAACATAGTAATAAAGTTAGCTAACTAGCTAACTATGACACCTAATTAGCTGACTATCTTAGACAAAACAGATTAACACGATGAATTTACAACAAAATAAGAACCTTACTAAAAAGATAATAATAAAGTTAACATAAATTAACAAAAAAATTTTTTAAAAGCTAACTAGCTAACTACGACACCTAATTAGCTGACTAGCTGAGGCAAAACAGATTAACACTATAAATTTACAAAAAAATAAATAAATAAGAACCTTACTAAAAAGGTAAAGTAAAAAAAAACAAAAAAAACAACAACAACAACTAGCTAACAGTGTGTTTGTGTGTGTGAAAGTCCAGTGTCCAGTTACAGAGGGAGGTGTTCAAGCCCAACAGGCTCAGCTTCTTGATCAGGTGTTGAAGGATGATCGTAATGAATGCTGAGTGTTTGAACATAGGTGTCCTTTTTGTCTAGATGTATGAGGGCCAGATGTTGTGGAGATGGCATCGTTTGTAGAACGGTTGGGATGATGCACAAGCTTCAGTGGATCTAGTGAGTCTGGTCTTGTTGTGTCTCATGACGAGCTGCTCGAAGCACTTCATGATGGGTGTTAGTGAAACATGGCGGTAGTCATTGAGACAGGACACAGGTGACTTGGGGATGATGGTGGTGGTCTTAAAGCATGTGGGAACGATGGCGCTGCTCAGAGTGATGTTGAAGATGTCGGTAAGAACATCTCCCAGGTGTTCATGTTGTCTGGGCCGGCAGCTTTACGTGGGATGACACTGCGTAGAGTTTTCCTCACGTCAGTAGTGGTGAGACACAGCACCGGGTCATCACCTGCCACGTCGTTCTGCGAGTCGGACCGAGCACAGAAGCCGCTCAGCGCATCTGGAAGGGAACCGTCACTGTCACAGGCAGGTGATGATGTCCTGCAGTAAAAATCTATAAAAATGTAAAGAAAAAGAACACTTTGATATGAGATTGCTTACTAGATTAGTCACTTGTTTATCTGTTTTTACTAAAATGTTTAGTTTTGTGAACAGAAAAACTTTACAGAAGTCTAATTTACAAGTTTACAAGTTTATTTTACCCATTCACAACTGAAGGTGATTTCTGTTTAAAAACGAATCAGATATGTTCCACTTTTCTAAACCGTCTGACCAGGCAGACCATGGAAATGTTTAAACCTGCAGCAGAACTCTAGCCCTAAAACAACAAGGATAACAAAAATATTTATTTACATAGAATGACACATCACCTGCTGAATATTCAGTCGTCTGTGGTGTTTCTGCCTCTTCGCCACTGTCCGTGTTATTTACATATTGCACCAGCATAGGTCGCTGCAGCTAAGATGACCCCTGGGTGGCTCAATGGGTTACAGTGGGTTACTGGGTTACTGATCAGAAGGCTGTTCCAGGGGCGCAGTATCCCGGCTGATCCTGAGTTCTGACCCCAGCTTCTCAACTGGGATATGCAAAAAAATAATTTAACAGGTAAATGTGACAAATAATTGAATGATTACTAACTCACTGACTGACAAAATTCTATGATGGAAGAATTATTGTTTAATGCGTCCACCGCACCTCAGAATGTTTTACCGACCGGTCCCAAGCCAGAAGAGGAACACATGCACATGCACAGATGATGTGTCTGAAGTTGTCTGTTTATTATCAGCAAAGAGAGCACATCCCGGCCAGGTGCCCTGTGTCACGTACATCCCGAACATCAAAGGAACAAACAAAATGTAAATCATAAAGAGACCTGGAGGCAGACAAAACATTAGCATTTTCTACTTAAACAAAAGGGTGCCAGCAGACACGAGCTATTTGCATGTATTTTTGGTTTGGGCTATAGGAAGTAATACCATAGAGGAAAAAGTAAGCACAATGAGGGTTTGTTTATAGACATACAGTGCCTTACAAATGTATTCGTACTCTTTGAACTTTTTCACATTTTGTCAAGTTACAACCAAAAACGTCAAAAGTGTATTTTATTGGTATTTAATGTAACAGACCATCACAAAGTGGCACATAACTGTGATGTGGAAGGAAAATTATTTGGTTTTCAAAAGTTTTTTTTTACAACAAAAAAAAAATCTAATGGAATCAATTCCATCTGTGTGTAATTTAATTGCAGCATAAATACAGTTGTTCTGTGAAGCTCTCAGAGGTTTGTTAGAGAACTTAAAGTTGAAAGATGAAAGATGGATGGAGACAAATAAAGGGCAAAACCTGTTTGCAAAAGACTTGAGACTGGGGAGGAGGTTCACTTTCCAGTCAGAGCTACAATGGAATGGTTTAGATCAAAGCATGTTCATGTGTTAGAAAGACCCAATCAAAGTCCTGACCTAAAAATTAAAAATTGTTCTACATAGTTCTTCATTTTCCTTCCACTTTACAGTTATGTGCCAATTTGTGTTGGTCTATCATAAAATCCCAGTAAAATACATTTCAATTTGTGGATGTAACATGACAAAATATGGAAATGCTCAGGTGGTATGAATACATTTGCAAGGCACTGTAGAGGCATGGGAAAGTACCCCGCCTCGTGCCCTACGTCTCCTGGGATAGGCTCCAGGCCCCCATAACCCTGAATACAGGATAAAGTGGTATAGATGATGATGAGTGAGTGAGTGTGTAAGTAAGTGAGTGAGAGAAACCAATGGTTGTCCTTGCACTTTTAAAGCAGACATGGGAACCGAGAACAGCTCCATCTGAGACTTTCAGTGCTTCTTGGGTCAAAATGATAATGACTTACAAAGTGGTGAAAGGAGCTTCATTTATGGGTGCAGTTCAAGTAACCAAAGAATTGAAAGCTTTTGGGGAATTCTCCTCAAAGAGTGTGTGGTGTTTTGTCTTGAGCACCTACAAAAGCCTCAAAAAACGTTGCCCAGAAGGTGTTTAACTAGGGAATTCCTAGATAAGAATCTCATCATCTTCTGTTTCCATGGTATCATGAAGTGATTAGTTTCTCACACAAAATAATCTCCATGATGAAATAATAAACTATAATTCTGGATGGGAACCTTTTTTAACTTTAAGTCAAGTTGCTGACATAATATCTGCATATTTTTGTAAGACATTTGTGCAGAAATCATTTGTGAGATCTCTGATACAGTGCAACACATCCTGTCAATGTACATTTTGATTTTAGTCCCTAAAAATTCTTTTGCTTTACAATGTTTCTCAAGTGCAATGCTTTGATAAATCACAATCCAAACGAAATGATTAGATTTAAGTGTGAAAGCATGTAATTGTTTTTATTTGAGATGCTGTACCAATGTAGCATATTTCTCTTTTTAGGTATACCGCTTAATCTTGTATTCCTGGTCATGGGGGTTCTGGAGCCTATCCCAGGAGACTTAGGGCACAAGGCGGGGTACACCCTGGACAGGGTGCCAATCCATCACAGGGCACACACACATACTCTCAGTCACACACTCATTCACACGCTTCGGGCAATTTGGGAACGCCAATTAACCTAACCTACATGTCTTTGGACTAAACCGGAGTACCCGGAGGAAACCCACCAAGCACGGGGAGAACATGCGAACTCCATGCACACGGAGACGGGAATTAAACCCGACCCTGGAAGTGCAAGGCGACAGTGCTAACCACGACGCCACCGTGCCGCCTAACAGCGTTTTATTAATGTTATAAACTCTGACAGATTGAATAGATTGAAGACAAATAGTAATTTATGATACAAAACACTTTATTTAAAAAATCTATATAAATAAAAGAAAAGTTTAGTCTGTACAGTGGTCAGAACTCGCTGATTCAGTGATATCATTATGTTTCTTACATGGAAGGTCTCACAAAATTTCTGTCTATTTGTCTGTCTGGGTGTCTAAATTGAATGAAACTTTTGCAGTACTTGGATATCTGTCTGAAGTTTAACCTGCACTGTAATCGAAATCTAAATGTTGAGTAAAAGCGAAGTTATGTCCCGGATTTAATCATCTGCTTTAAAATAAGCTACTAAGAAGCTTCTTGCTCAACAAACGCCTGCACCAGTAGATATTAATTAGAAAAGCTAAACTGAATATTTTTACTAGGATGACTTAATAAATATTGTGAGCGCTGAAATAACAGCTCTTAAGTGAATTTTAATAGGCTGGAGTTGTTTTAAGACAAAATGTAATTTTTATCCGATCAACTTTTTCGATTTCTCATCTGTGATTCACTCTCAGGTTACCGAACAGGGAGTGTATTTGGCTGCTGATGAAAGAAGTACAACTTAGTGTAAACAAGGCATAAGATTCTCAACGTTGCTACATTTTATTTCTTTGTATTTATAATTTAGGCAGAGAGTTCTGTACAGAAACACATACAGACATGTACATAAGCTTTAACCTGAAATAGTAATATCACTGATTACATTAAAGCTAATCAGATTATTTTTAGCTTTAACCTTTTAATTATTTCTACAAACTCATTAACCGTCAACGAAGGGCACTAACGCTAATATAATATAAAACATAACCCAGCAACAAATGTTCAACAACATTTTTATTACTTTTTAAAAAGAGACATAACAAGATAAATATGTAGTGTGCGTTTTTGTTTTCACAAACCACTTATACAAGTTTAGACACCAGGCATATTTAAAGAAGTAAAAGAAAGAAAACAAATACATGGAGCTGAAAGTTTTGGTTTTATGTGCAAAAAATAAAAATAAAAATAAAAAAATAAAAAATATATATATTTTTTTATTATTTAAAAAAACATAAAAATAAATACAAAATAACAAATAAAGGGAGTGGAGAGGAGGTGAAGCAAAGAAAAAGAACAACCAATCAATAATAAATTTAGATACAGTATATAAAAAAGACAAAAGTCTTTAAACACTATTAATACATGAACATCAGAAACTACATTAAAGTGTTTGAGTTACTCAAGTAATTACCAACTTCTACTTCAGAAGAATGCATATACAGAATCGTAAATTCAGTGGAAAGTGCTGCAGAATTACAGACAATACCGTATAAACAAGTGCATTGTATTCATCACCAATTTTAACTGTATACTAAAGAGATTTTTAAAAAAAAAACATAAATAAAAACATGGTACTTCCAAAGGTATGGTGTGAAAATTCCAGAAAAAAAGATAATCATAATAAATCAAGTCCAAAATTATGTTTACTGGAACGCCTAAGAACTGTCTTTGTTCCAGTGAAGGGCTCTTATATTATCATTTAAGCTGAATTGTAATATCAACGTAGAAAACCATAGTTTACTATTTATGAACATAAAAAAGAGCTAACAAACAGAGTTTAGACAAAAAAACAGGAGACTTTTCAAGAATGTAGGAAGATAATCCTAATTCAGCCCAGGCATTAACAGATTATATCTCATTCAGTCACCTCTAAGTAAATGCAGTTTTGTCAAAGTTATTAAGCTTACTTTAATTACTTTGATAAACATTCGAAAGGCCTTACATAATATGTATCAAACATTTTATATCTCGGATGCTGCAAGCACTTTATCATCTTTAATTTCTAGATGAGGGCATCTTTCATGTCAGTTGCGCATTTTAGTATTAAAGTTTCCTCTTCTTTTTCAGCATTGACATTTGGTAGGACCATCTTGATCTCTGCTTAATATGATATGATATGCAGTGAAATGCCCACATGACTTTTTGTGATCTTGAAAAGGAAAAAAGAAGTAAGAAGGCAAAATTATATATGTAAAGTACATAAAAAGTAAGAATTACTTTTTAAAAAGTAAGATTTAAAAATGGTCATTGTCGCAAAGCAGCTTTAAGAAGAATTCTTTAAGTTTGTATGCAATGTGAATGTGTATTAACCAGAATGATAAGATTGACCCTGATGAGCAAGGTGAGGACGACGGCAACAGTTTCGGAAGCATGTAAAGAGAATAAAGCCGCGGTCCTAAAACCGAACCCTGTGGAACACCAAACTCCACTTGAGAACATGCAGAACAGTCACCATTTAGTTCTATAAACTGATAACGATCAGTCAAATAGGATCTGAGCCAGAGAGGGCCGTTCCGTAAATTCATACTACATTTTCTAATCTGTGAATGAGAATGCTATGATCAATGGTGTCATACAGAAAGTTATATACATATACAGTATATACAAGTCACTTGACTGATATAATTAACAAATAAAACTTTACAAAATTTATAGCAACATTAATTACTGTTTGCTCAGAGATTGTTTAGAATAAAATAAATAACTGAACAGCAAGTAGATAAATATCACTTTGTAATAATAAAGGAGTGGAGGGGTGGAGTAAGAAGTCTGTATTATTTTTAGTCATTATTAAAATTTGTGACACTGTTTAACAATAATTACTTATAAATTATACTTATACTTTCAAATACATGATTGTTCAGATTAGAAATGTCTGATGCAGTCACTTTTTTCATATTATAACTACCATCTCATTGTTCCTTGTTCTATTTTATGTGATAAGGTTTTAAACAATAAAAAGAATTCAGCAAAGCATACACAAAATCCAAATAATAATAATAATAATAATAATAATAATAATAATAATAATAAGGTAAGATTTGTAAAATTAGGCTATTCTGAGTTCAACAGAATCTGTCCGCCTTCTGTCATATTCTAGGTTTTACCAGGTTGCCTTGCTTTTTATGTCTTACAAGGTTCCGAGGGATTGTGGTAAAGTTAATTGCTGTGCATGTGTCATATGTCACGTAGGGCACTGGTGGGTCAAAAATACCTTTTTTTTTTTTTTTTTTTAGTTTGTTTATTATTAAATGGTGAATTCCACCATCCAGAAAGGGGATCTCCTCACTATCCATTTCATCTGTAACCTATAAACATTTGCAATATAAATCAAATCAGGTTTATTTAATCAGAGTTTAATACTGTATTTGTATTTGACTGCTTCAAGTTGACAGTTTTATCAGATAATATGTAGGAAAACAAGTGGGTTCTGTGACTACAAACTAATGATTGAAATATTATGTTGTAATTATTAATAAAAATTTGTAATATTATTATGTATGTTGCTCTTTAGCATCTTTAAATATGGCATGAGCATGAAATAAGTTGCAGCAGAATCGAATTTATTCTATTATAATTTTTCAGCATCTCTTGACTCTAGATTATTGGATGTACTCCACTACGCACTGTCCTGATCCACTGATCACAGATCTGGTGACGATCAGTGTTGTGCGAGTTAGAAATAAAAGTAATTTTACTATTATTATTATTTGTTACTTTGCATTGAAAGTCATATGATATCATATTAATTTCTAATTTTTCTAAAACAGTAATATATTACTATTACTAGACACTATCTATAGTACCATGTTACTTTTACACAATAATAGTTTGTCAATTGCTATGTTGGGATTTTATCTCTAAATTTGCCACATGAAAGTATAAATTATCTGGAAATCAAACTCACAATCCTCAGATGGTAACGGAACACACTTACCACCGCCTCAGCACATTAAAGCCAAAGACAAGTTGTTGTAAGATATCTTTATGCACATTTGTGTCACTAGTTACTATAGAAACACTAACATCACTAAGTGACGTAAAGCATCATGTATATATAATGTCAAGCCACTGGGCGACACTGAGACCCTGTATACGGGATAAAGCGTGAACAGTGAGCGGCCAAACGCTATAATATTTTGTTCCCACGTGTCATTAAGTCGTGGCCACAACATTTAATCTCATTCCAATGCCACAGAATATTTTTTCATCCTGAATGTCACCAGAAGGGCTGCGTAGAAATCTTACCTGTACTGTACATTTTTGCATTATTGAATCTTTCATGTGAGGTTACCAAAGGAAAATCCACTGAGCACAACAAATTAATGGTTTACGATATCTTGAATATAGGAATATCTTACAATACAGTTACAATATCTTTAATTCATGTCCAATAGAAACTGTATAACACCATTTTAAACTGCAATATTTATCTGAGTGCAACTCATAGAAATAGAAACTGTGCAATAACATTCTAAACTGTGCAATTAGTTTGAGTGTTTTTTTTTTTTTGTGTTTTTTTTTTTTTGTATTTGTACTGTCTCTTCCTACTATTTCCATATTTTTCCTTGCTGCTGTAACAAAGAAATTTCCCCACTTTGGGACGAATAAATGCATATCTTATTTTATCTTGATAATCTCCACACTACCATAATGAAATATTTAGTATTAGGAGTAACTGAAATGCATCCAAAAAACAGATACTCTTAAGATAAATACATTTCCTTATGTATATACAACACGATGACGTATATTCAAGCTGGTCTACATGGAGAAAGAAGCCACTGCAGATTGTACTTAATGCAAATCCAGATCTGTGGCTCTACATTCGTCTAAAGTCTTCTTTATGCCTGTCTGTTAATTCGCATCATGAAGCCCAGTCTGAAAAACTGGCCTACAAGCAGTCAAGTATGTATCAGCAGAAACAACAAACCAACCTGATGGATAAAGAGCTGCATGGACATGCTTAAGTGTCTGAGTTATTATTTGCTGAAGGTTGAATATTTTTTTTTAGTCATTCAAATACATCAAATAAATAAAGACATAGACTAAAGTTTAGGGGTGCTACGTAACCTGGTTATCTTCTGTCCATTACAAATGTGCAGTTTGTCTTCTTGCACAAAAGGTAACCTGCAGTGTTGATGAAGATGTGCAGGGGCTTGATTATGTTAATAATTCATAGATGTGAAATATCTAGAAAGCTGTTGTTGTAAGTCCTCAAAAATCACAAGTCAACCTGATTTCCTAAAACTGGTCACTAGATAGCATCTCTTAAAGAAAAAGAAAAAAAAGATGGTGGGTACACTGTATGGTGCTGATACAGGTAAACAATGAATGATGGAGTTGACCGATGAAGCATGGAGTGAAGTACTTCACATGTATTATTACTGTATCATCACCAAGGTAGAAGTTGCAGCAGCAATGTATTTTCATGCCTCTGCCACTAGGTGGTGGTAGCATTCTGTCTTTGGGTTGTTGTACGTCTCAGTAGAATACTCTTTAGTCAACAAATGGTTAAATGTTTAAGATTTATATGAAGTTATTGCTTCATATAAACCAGTAGATACATTTTATGACAAAGCTCCAAAGTTATAGAATAACCTTCAATTAATGTAATTAATATTTACTTCTGGCTCTCCCTTTTAGTTATGCTGTCATGGTTAGTCCTGCTGGAGTCTATGCTTAGTTCTGCACTAAATATGCATTCACCTTATACATGTGACGTTGACCATTCCTAACGTGGTCTGCATGTGGTGACAGGAGACAGTTCCACTTGACCAGACAGCTGTTCTCTGATGCCTTGTGACTACAGTTGCTCAATAGATCAGGTCTGAAATTATACAAACTGTTTTGTGCCTGAGCCTGAACTTAAACTCCTGTCATACCAAACCTCCAGCTAACTAACACTCAGTATGATTGCTGATCAATCCGTGCTCTCTGATATCACCCAAATGAGGATGCAATGTTTTTGCTTTTGAGTATAGAATATTCTCCAGCACATTACCTGGCCTCACAATGGAGATGAGGATGATGAAGAAAAAAATCCAATATGTCTGGCTATCTTCGTCAGTTCATCGACAATAATATTTTATATATAAATGTATTTTCCCTTTCTTTTGTAATATACAATATACAATAATCCAATTCTTAATCCATAGGGTTTAATATGATGTTCGCCGTTTGCAACTATAACAACTTTAACTCTTCTGGGAAGGTGTTTATGGAAACTTTTGACCATTCTTCCAGAAGCACATTTGTGAGGTCAGACACTGATGTTGGACGAGGCTGGGAGTCTCCGCTCTAATTCATCCCAAAGGTGTTCTATCGGGCTGAGATAAAGAATTACTAGAATATCTGAAAATCAATCAATAAATAAAAATCTGACAATGTACAGTTAATGTAACACACTTTGGAGCATGCACTAGCGCCCTCTGGCGTCATGCCGAAGAAATTTCTCCTGCTAGTTATTCTTCTGCCTAGATGGATTGAAGACATCACGCCTCTTTCTTGTATTCAAAAATTAAATTATGAGATACTTAGAAAGTACTAAGTTCTTTAAAAAAATCCAAAGCAGTAAATTTTAGTTTCTAATGCTGGTGCTCCTTTACAGTATTTTTGTTTTCAGAAAGAAAAGGGGGGAACCCGGCGGTATCCTGGGTCACGTGACTGACGCGTGGTTACCCGATTGGCCGGATTGATGCTGTTCAGGCGCGACCGTTTGTGTCCCGGATGTTCATTAATGAATTGTGGTGCTTCCGTTTTTGAAATTTGATATGAATTGAGCTTCATGAAACAAGACATTAAATATACTTTTTAAAATATTAAACAAATGCTTTTATTCTTCTCAATTTTGAGATGATTAAATTATATATAAATTGAAATTTCAGCTTGAAATGGACTTCAATGATTTCAAAGTCAAATATTTGTTCAATAAATGAAGTTGTATTTCCATTTCAAAACTAACCATTCAGCAGTGATTAAATGTTTGATTATTTAAACTATGCCAATTTGCTTCCATGTTAACACTCCCAATTGACATGTAATGAACAATCTAATGCAGTGACGATCCATTTGTGTACTCACACCATTTTAGGTTTGTGCATCAGCAAATTTTAAAAAGCTTGTTATTGGAGGTTAAGCTTCACCCTTAGAATTCCAAATGATTCAACATCTTTAATATTTAAACCACTACCCAACCCCATTTCTCTAAAATTTGTATAAAACAAATTGCAAGCAACTTGTGCCATTGCCCCCTGGGTACACCAGAAAAACAAACAGTGGCCATACGCATTTAAAGGGAACAAAAGAATGTTAGAATGGGGAAACATCCGCAACCTTGCATCAATGTCTTGAGATTTGTTTTGTGGCGATTGTGTGAATTCCCTAGTAAGAGTGTACCAAATTCCATTGGTGGGATTTCGCAAACAACCCAAATGAGCCCATGACATGCAATGTGAAAGTTGCTCAGCCCAATGATCTCCAAATGTGTACCGAGTTTCTCATGAACATATTTTACATCTTCCCATGGAAAAACATTGATTAGCTTTTAAAATTTATTTTTCTCTCAAAAGGCATACAGTGTACATTGAAAGCACATTTTTTATATTCTTTAATTACAGCTTTTAGCATCAACCACCCACCAACTACAGCTTTAGGCAGCCCAAAGTATTTCTTTAAAAATATCCAACTACAAACATGAATGAATATACTTTGTTCTAGTGCCAAGTTACTAAGTGCTATTTGGACAATTTTTTTCTTTTTCTTTGCAGCAGCACCATTTCATTAAATGTAACAATTTAACCACTTTGGTCCTAGAAATTATTCCAATACTCTTGATTACCCTGAAAGGGGAGGGGAAAAACCTGTGGCAATTCTAATAAAACAAAACCGATCCAAAGGGTTCTTGTTCCACTTTTAATTTATTTTTTTTGTTAAACAAAAAGGTTCTATTTATGATGCATCTATCAGCCATGTTTTGTGTAACAAGTGTTTCCATAAGAACAGGAATAAGGAAATTAAAGGAAGGCAAAGGAATGCACAAAACTGAAGCTAGGTGTTGAGTGGAAGAGGGATTTAAATTTGGCCGCAGTTGCAGATGGTGATCTTGGCAGAGCACTTGCCGCTGCTGTTTCCCTTACTCTCGACGGTTCTGACGACATCCATGCCCTCGGTGACTGTCCCGAACACGACGTGCTTGCCATCCAGCCTGTTCAGTTAAAAAGGGAGAGAGCAAAATTTTAATCAAGACTTGTATGGTAGGCTCTCTCGCATACACACCTTAACAGTCAGGGTGAAGAGGAAAGCATTCCTACATGCATGAAATTGAACCGCCACCTGGACAGTTTAGAGCCACCAACTGGATTCCCCTCGCATCAACCAGGAATCCGAGACCACTTACAACCATTTTTGTTTAGTATTTATAGCACATACAGGACAGCTCAGGAAAACCTGTGATTTTTGTCCTAGGTCCAAATCTACCAAGACCTTACTTGCTCTATTGACATCCATTCCACCTCCAAACAAAAGCACTGAAAACATGATCTCCCAATTTTACATTTCTACTACCAGATTTCTCAACCCTGTGACTATTCTATTCATTCAGCAGCAATGCCATCAGAGTACAGTAGTTTGTCTTAATTAGCAGGAAATTTAAAATATTTATTTATACAACATGCCTATGGTGTCGGTACTTTGTAGAAGTCAACTGAAGTGTGTATGATTATAATTTGTTTTATATAACAAACCCAAGTTACAAAAACAAGTTTCTATACAGAAAGTGGTGACATTAGGGATTTTTAAAAGTTATTACCTCGCGTTAATATTTTTTGAGCATTTCATGTTTTAAAGTTAAGAAACTAAATAGATACCTGCAAGACTCATACATTAAATAATTTATTTGCTACATTTGGAGAGGACATCATACAACATTAAATGTAAATATAAATGATATGGTCATTAAAATAACAGGGATGTTCAAAGTGAATGTTTGCAGCCTCTTTAAATACAAAACGCATTCGATCTACGTCAGAGCGTAGACAGCGAGAGCGAAATTTGATGCTCTCGCCGCATTCAGTGGGAACGCAGGGCAAGTGCCACTCTGTTACCATCAAGTCTAATCAATCTTGTTGGAGTAAAAGTGATTCGAACTGGAATTAATCTAGCTCAGAAATCAAATTGTTACAATGCTGGCAGGAACAAAAATTCAGTAAGTTCATACAACTGAACACCTTGCGCTGAAATCTTAAATTGCATTTCTTGCTCAAATAAACCTCTGGACTAACAGGCATATCCTAAACATGACTCGCAAGAAAAGTGCCTCACCAGCTGGTTTTCTCAGTGCAGATAAAGAACTGTGAACCGTTGGTGTTGGGTCCTGCGTTGGCCATGGACAGAATACCAGGTCCTGTGTGCTTCAGTGTGAAGTTCTCATCTGCAAACTTGTTGCCATAGATGGACTTTCCACCGGTTCCGTTGTGGTTTGTGAAGTCGCCGCCCTAAAGAGTTAAACAATGCAGAGCCAGTCAATAAACTGTACGGTTTAATGTTGAGACATTAAAAACAATCCTGAAAAATATAAAAAGGAACAGGACCTACCTGGCACATGAATTTCGGGATGACACGGTGGAAGGAGGAGCCTTTGTAGCCGAACCCCTTCTCTCCAGTGCACAGAGCACGGAAGTTTTCTGTGTCAAAGTGAGAAATTATTTTTAAAAGCTTCTCATTACACACCGGAGAAATGATTCACTAGCAAAAAAATTTATAAACAGAAACCATAAAAAACTCACCGGCAGTCTTGGGGACCACATCGGCTCTCAACTGAGGGGAAACAAGACAGGGGAAATGATCAGGATAAACTGATGCAGATAAAACACTTAGTATTTCCCTGTAAATCGAATAAATCTGTGACCGAACCCATAGCACTCATTAAGTCACAGCCACCTTAACATCAGCTTCAGTATTGAAGTGAAACAGCAGCGACAGGCATGCCAAACTGGTTTATGTGTTTTATTTACATAAACCAGTCACTGCATGTTGTGTAATTAGAGCAGATTACCAGTAAAGGCTGGAGCTTTTATTGAAACTATTAAGAAATTAATAGATTAAGAAATTAATAGATTAAGAAAAAAAAAACACACAATGAACATGCAGTTAACTTTGAGTATTTGATATTCAGTGAAGCTTTAAACTGGATTCTCAAACCGTTAGAAAACTGTATCTAGAGTTTGATGAAAGTTTGGATCATTTTAGTGACTCAGTTCTTTGAATCTCATTCATCAAAATGAAGAAATCTAGGTCATTTAGTTAATTGTTCTTTTGATCATAAATCAGGAGAGTTACACCTTCAATAAACAGATCCCAAACACGCGTTTTAGTTTTATGCGGCTAAGGACATACGAGAGGTGAGCAGCTCATTCCGTTTATCATATCTTCTCGTCCAAGTCAGTCGTTTTTGTCTAAGGTAGTCACATGACAACAGCACGAACGATTCGGACCAAAAAACTCGAGTTAATGACTCATTTCTGTTTCCTGTAAGAACCTACGGAAGGTTTGCCATGCTTTGCGCATGCGCGCTCAGTAGAACGTGAATCATTCGGAGACTACTCCTTCTGAAACACGTTAAATACTTGTTCAACGAGAACGAATCGCTCAACAACCCATCACTACTAGATTTGAGTTCAGTGCAAGTCAGTCTATTAGACTTTTAAGATCCACCCATTTACATTTGGGTTTAGTAGGTGAAGCTGCTTCTGTTTAGTAGTGACGGTCTTTGCTCCTTTTTTGTGCAAAATCAGTGCATGTCGGAGGCAGATACGCGCCCTCTGGCGGCTACCGGAGTAACTGTGCAAACTTTATAGCGTGTCCAATAGGAACCGATTCCTTAGAATCACAAAAGCTCTTACATTATTTAGAAATAAACATAACCTGGACACTAGAATTTTGAAGTGGCCCTACATTTCGGTCAAGATAAAGTTCCGTTCAAAAAAAAAAAACTTAATTTTAAGCAACGACGCGACTGAATCGCCTTTCAGATGACTCACCGGAAATAGTCGATTCGTGAGTGAACGACACCTCATGATTCAGTACTTTTTTAATTAGACTAAAATCTATGGCCTTACGCCAGTAGAGACCTTGTGTAGCGAAAATACTACTAAGGCTAGTTGGTTAAATGTTAAACGTTCACAAACGAGCGAATTATTCGTTAATCGTCACCCGGTTCATTTGATCCGAAGTCTCGTTTGCGGCCATGTGAGGACACTCGGGAGCAACTCCAGCTACAATAGTATCTACGAGTATTAGAGAAGTAGTTGAGCATGAGAATGAGCATAGTGTCCGCCATTTTTACCATATCGCCTATTAATTGGTTAATTAATATTAGAATAATTTGACACAAGAGGCGCGCGCATGCGTCATTAGAGTTGGCACGCAGGCGAAAAATATATAATTAAGGGAATTCACTTATTAATAAACCCATCCATCAATGACTACGATAAAGCAAATATAAAAAAAAAACATACATATACACTATATACACATTTAAATATAAATCAAAACCCAGTGTGTGAAGTTTAATGGAGATTCAAAATGGCAGCTTAAGGCCGCAATAGAAATAAAGATGGCGTCCGGAATTTCTTAAAACGTGCACTGGATACTCGGGAGCAAACTTTATTCACGGCTGAACTTGGCCTACAGAACACGTGACCACTTCAAAGCGGCGGGCGACTCTTTTATTTATTTAAAAATACAGAGCAGATCAAACAAGCCGAGCGACGTGACACGATCCATTTTTGTTTATGGTTTTTATTCATATTTTACATGCATACTTAATGCCTGCACGAGTTAATCTCTTACACACACGTGTACAGTTAAATGCGTCCTAAATAGTGGAAGGAATAGACAAATCAAGTCAAATTATCCTTGAATCCTTAGTCAAATCTGTTCCACCTATAAATCAGATTTAACCATTTGAACCCTCTCACCTCCATTACAATCCTCCCTGCAGGTTTCCCATCGATTTCGATGTCAAAGAACACTTTAGGATTGGCCATGTCGGACACACACGCTCTCTCTCTATAACCAAAGCGAGACTTGCACGCGAGCCGTGAGCAGGATGTGGCGGACAGAACACTCGCAAAAAACTTGAATATATAGAAGCAGCACGGAAACCGTTTCCTATTGGACCATATGTAGACCTCATACAATTGATTGACAGTCCTCTCAGCCAATTATAGACTGAGATACTGCATCATATTAGAGCAGAGGTCCAATTATCACGAGCCTCCCTCTGATTGGGCAATTGGGACCCAGCGTCAACGACGACACTCAGTTTAAGCCAATAGGATTCGCACAACCGGGTTTAGGCGTGTGTCTATATTCGCGCGGTTAGCGCTGTGTGTCATGGCGCGAGGGCGTCGGCCGGGGATTAAATTCGCCATTATGGCACAGAGCTGTAGGGAGAGCGCCATCATGAAGAGTTTCGACTTATAGTCTTTATATTCAATTTCAGTACAGATTAAAAATAAAGGCATGAACGGCTTTATATATATATATATATATATATATATATATATATATATATATATATATATGTGTGTGTGTGTGTGTATCATTGGGTGGCCAAGGCTCACTGATGCACATGGGGAGTGAAGGTGGGGAATGTCAAATTGAAGATCAGATTGAGGAAAAGGTTAATGCTGTTTCCAATAGAAAGGTGTCAGAACACACAGGTCATTACTGTTTTGGTGGCAAAGCGGGGGGACCTACTCAATGTTGGTGTGTGTGTGTAGTTTTTTTTAGACCTGATGAGGCAATGAAGCAACACGTGACTGAAGCTCTTC
Organism: Clarias macrocephalus; assembly: GCA_011419295.1. Classification (NCBI taxonomy): domain Eukaryota; kingdom Metazoa; phylum Chordata; class Actinopteri; order Siluriformes; family Clariidae; genus Clarias; species Clarias macrocephalus. Next base: position 58,007 of record JAAGKR010001463.1, read on the forward strand.
TACAGGGATTAAAATCCTTCAGGTGTCTGGTTATAATTAATGTTTGCAAACATACAGTGCATTAATGTCAATTTAATGAAACTAAAGGTCCTCTGTGAGATCTACTGAAGGCTGTAATGATCTCACTTCAGGCTAAGTGCCAGGCGTGTGTGTAGCACAACCAGGAGGTCTATAATGAAAGCAAGATTGTGTTATAGTGGTAAAAACTCATACATACTTCTGCTGTCTCTTATACCCTTTTATATGGCACATTCCATATATATGTATACTTTTATATACGGTATATACTATATTTAAAGGATTTACTCGCCTGCCTTCAAATGCATATGAACTTGAGTAACATCCAATTCTTAATCCATAGGCTTTAATATGATGTTGGCCCATCCTTTGCAGCTACAGTATAACAGCTTCAACTCTTCTGGGAAGGCTTTCCACATGTTGGAACAGAAAGGGGCCGTCCCCAAACTGTTCCCACAAAGTCAAGAGCATGAAATTGTCCAAAATGTTTTGGTATACTGAGGCATTAAGAGTTCCTTTCACTGGAACTAAGGGGCCAAACCCAATTCCTGAAAAACAACCCAACACCAGTTCCAACATGACCGCACACCAGTGCACAAGGTCCATAAAGACATGGATGAGCGGGTTTGGTGTGAAAGAACTTGACTGGCCTGACTGTCCTGACCTAAGGCCGATAGAACACCTTAGGGATAAATTACAGCAGAAACTGCAAGACAGGCCTCCTTGTCCAACATCAGTGTCTGACTTCACAAATGCACTTCAAAAAAAAATTGTCAAAAACCCCCATAAACACACTTCTAAAACCTTTTGGAAAGCCTTCCCAGAAGAGTTGAAGCTATTATAGCTGCAAAGGGGGCGGAGACAACATATTAAACCCTATGGATTAAAAATTGGGTGTTACTCAAGTTCATATGCATGTGAAGGCAGGCGAGCAAATAAAATCAAGCACCTAGGCATGCAGACCGCTCCTACAAACATTTGTGAAAGAATGGGTCGCTCTCAAGAGCTCACTGAATTCCAGCATGGTACTGTGATAGGATCCCACCTGTGCAATAAGTCCAGTCGTGAAATTTCCTCGCTAGTTAATATTCCACAGTCAACTGTTAGTGCTAGTCTATCAATGTGGAAGCGATTGGGAAAGACAGCAACTCAGCCATGTGATAGGCTGTGTAAAATCACAGAGGGGGGTCAGCGGATGCTGAGGCACATGGTGCACAGAGGTCGCAAACTTTCTGCAGAGTCAATGGCTACAGACCTCCGAACTTCATGTGGCCTTCATATTAGCTCAAGAACAGTGCGCGGAGAACTTCATGGAGTCGGTTTCCATAGCCGATCAGTTGCATCCAAGCCTTACATCACCAAGTGCAATGCAAAGCATCAGATGCAGTGGTGTAAAGCATGCTGCCACTGGACTCAAGAGCAGTGGAGACATGTTCTCTGGAGTGACGAATCATGCTTATCTGTCTTGCTTGACTGGGTTCGGTGGTTGCCAGGAGAAAGGTACTTGCCCGACTGCATTGTGCCAAGTGTAAAATTTGGTGGAACTCTTAATTCTTCAACATTCCAAGACATTTTGGACAATGTCATGCTCCTAACTTAGTGGGAGAAGTATAGGGATGGCCACTTCCTGTTCCAACATGACCGCACACCACTGCACAAAGCAAGGTCCATAAAGACATGGATGAGCGAGTTTGGTTTGGAAGAACTTGATTGGCCTACACAGAGTTCTGACCTCAACCCAATAGGACAACTTTGGGATGAATTAAAGCGGAGACTGCAAGCCAAGCCTTCTCGTCCAACATCAGTGTCTGACCTCACAAATGCGCTTTTGGACGACTGGTTAAAAAGCCAGAGGAGTTGAAGCTGTTATAGCTGCAAATCATATTAAACCCTATGGATTAAGAATCAGTTGTTACTCAAGTTCATATGCATGTGAAAATTTGTAGTTTGTAGGCTTGAAATTCTTTTTAGTACAATTTTCCCCCTCTTATTGCAGAAAATTTTGATAAATTTGAATTTATTCTTATCTTTCCTTTTTAGGTCACGGACAGTCATTTAAGCATTTAATTGCACATCATGCTTTGTATGGTGGTTATGTAACAATTTTATTTGAAATCATATCAAGGTGATCAAAGCAGTGCTCATTATTAAGTATGTCTAGTTTATAGGTGGTTTAATCATCAATTCATAAACAGATATATTAATAAATATATTCTGTATTTGTAGCTGCAGATACAAGTCTGCTGAAATGTAAGTCGTCCATTAGGATGGTCTTATCACAAGCTCATTAAAAAACAAACAAAAACTCAAATGCAACAGGATGGGGATTAAGTCTTTACTTAAAAAACATAATGGAAATATTTCACATCTTTAGAAAAACAAAAAAAAAATGATTAAGATTTTACAAGTTTAATTCAATCGTTAAAACAAAAGATTCACCTACACATGACAGTCAAACTTTTTTTTTTTTTTTTAAACAGCTGGACGAACAGTAAGTGTGACTTGCTGCTGGTCTCAAAGACGCTTCTCCGCTCTCTTATTGAAACCCTTCATGGTCACAGATCTGGTGATGAAATGAAGCTTTTTTTTTTTTTTTTTTTTTTTAACAAATTCATAAACTTTGCTAGATAACACACATACGAGAGATGCATACAGGTCCACCAATTATCTTTATAATTATTATAATAACAATAATTATATAATCAAAAGATAAAATCGTATGATACACAAATGTCTTGAAAAAAACAATTGCACATCCAAGAACTCCTGACCCTCCCTGGATTGTTTAGGATACAAACTGCACATAGCCAACAGCATCCAGAGAGCAATCATAAATAATAAAGTAAGACAAGACAGGATACAGGGCAGCAGACTGTCCTCCTCTCTCCATCGAGTCTTTTTTTTTTTTTTTTTGCAAAGGAACTGAAAAGGAACAAGAGCTTTTCGGACAAAAACAAATGTTTGTCATAGTGTTTAAAGTGTATGCGTGTTTTATCATGGGGTACAGAGTGTGTATAGATCTGTAGCAATAATAATCCTATATCTGTACATATTTTCAACACAGCTCTCTAAATGTTCCTCATCAGTAACAAGTAATGGGTACTGCCATTAGACCGGACCATCAAGAGGTCACCATACTGCAAAAAATGTAAGATCCGAATGTCAGAGGCAAAATGTGAGACTGCAAAACTTTAGGACCTAAACGCACTCTTAACAGAGTTGCATTCTTCGAGCTCGAGTGTGCATTTGTGAGAGAGATACCCTGTCTGCTAAGATGTGATTGAGTTGCTTGTGCTCTGAGAGACCTCTTCTTTCTGCCGAGTCCTTCTGCTGAACGATGGGAAATTGCATATCTAAAGGCAACTAAAACAAACACAAGGCCTAGAAGGTAAAGGCTGTGTGAATAGAGAACGATCGGATTGAGAGTTTGTTACTTCTCTTGTGCGGAACAGAATTACAATCAGCACAGGACTTTTGTGCCAACAGTGCAGGAAGACACCACTGTTTAAGTTTAAGGAGGGGAATAAAACAAGCAAGGAGGCAAAGAGCTGCGAGAAGAGCAGCGTGTCCCAGATACACACTCTGTACAGTTTGTGGTACGTCTGTGCATTAAAGTGTGCTTCTTGTATTTCATCTTGCGTAAACACACTCCCAGGGATTGAATGGTTCTCTCATATCTACAGTGGCTGCCAGATAGCGCTGGATTTAAAGCCCTCCCTCAAGACACAGCCTAATTTTTTATTAATTATTATTATTTTTTAAAGTTTGGCAAATGAGTACAGTACGTTTCTTTGATGCTACAGCGAGATATAGTTTGCGACTGCATCTCTAAACAACAAGGTGAAGGACAAGGGCATGCAGAGGCTCCTAACACAAAGTATAAGCTAACTCCTGGACTTCAAGTACAAATTTTGTGAAATCAAGTAAAGGTGTGGGCATATATGATAGCATGCTAGCTTACTGGTGGAGATTTTCTTTCTTTTTTTTTTAAACCTGTTGAGGTAAGGCAAGTATGTGTCTTATGTTTTTCTGGGTCCATTGACATTCCCGGCTTTTACATGCATTCAAGTTACAACAGAAGCTAGACATATTTTGGCTTGTTTTTTTTTTTTTTTTGCCTGATGTCATCCTTAAAGAGCCCGTAGCTTTATCAAAATTCGGATCTTCTTGTTGTCGACAAATTCTGGATCTTGAAGAAGTCAGTACTTCACACTTTAAAACATGACCAAGAATAAACAACAAATGGGCAAATTCCATATACTCCAAATGTGATGTAATTTACACCAAGCACAAGTTAGACATCAGATGGGGTGCTTTTCTACAAATGGATTTTGCAGGAGCTGGAAATATAAAAGGGACTCTTTAAAATTAGAAAAAGAAAAAAAAAAAGAACAATAAAACCATGACATTTTTCAGAGGCAGACTAACAGTAACGTCAAAGTCGGATTAAATCTTCTGCGCCTTCCTCGCTATGAGCATTTCTGTATTCCAGTCTTAAAGGAACTGAGCAGGCCAAAAATTAGGCTTAATGTTCGCAAAGATCCACACCCTGATCCCCCCCCTCCCCCAAACCTCCTCATAGCGTTTTAGCAGTATGTACTGCTGGGAGATTTATTTTTTTCTTTTTAAGGATGGTGTGGCTAAGCTGGAGGTGGTGTATAAACTGTGTAGGAGCTCAGTTGCTCTCAAACAGCGAGAGCAGATCATCGTTACTGTTGTTGGGAAGGTCAGGAGGACCCAGGTAGGTCAGCAGCTCGTCTGGGTTTGTTAGCTCTGGGAGCAGCTAGGGAAGCAGAAGAAGAAAGACAGCATTAGGTTTGTTGATCTGTAACAAATTTTCCATCATTAGGGATTAAATCTTAAATCAAAGACTTATTGGTGACTCACATCAAGACCAGGCTCCGTTACATCGCCCGGTCCCCCGGGGCCGCCCAGGCCGAAGCTATCTGTGTGCAGCCGTGGATTCTGGTTGGAGCTGCGTGGATGCATGGGTCCTCCTGGGCCACCCAGGTTGGACCCACCATGGAGAGGTTGATGCTGCTGTTGCTGCTGTTGTGGCTGCTGCTGCTGCTGGAGGGGATTGTGAGTTGGGTCCATGCGACTAGAGTGGGGAATCTTTATAACCCAAAAAAAAAAAAAAAGAGAGAAAACCAAGGAGTGATGTAAGTGTTTATGAAACTGAAAGAAGCAGAACGTGTGCCTAAAATCAGAACTTAATGTATGTGAAAGCTGTGGTTTAGAGAAGCAGCTGTCAGTGACATGGCTGAGGGTGCAGTAAGGTCATGCTGTTGCCTCCAGTACCAGGCGAGGAGCTCTTACTTTCATATGCAGCACAGTGGGGCTGTTGAAACCATCACCTGCATTCACTGAGTGCTATTCATGCAGCTAAATCCATGTTAGAGGTATGAGGGATGCCCCTTGAAGTTTTGGGTTTAAACCCATGTGCGGATATTATATTTTTGTTGTTTTCGGTAAAATAATTGTTAAATGTACAGCATGCGAAAATACTTGTCAGAGGCACAAATGGTGTGGAGTGCTACCTGTCCGGACATGGGGTGCCCCATGGGTTTCTCAGGGGTCAGTAGGCCACTGGGAAGGTCGGCCTGGTAGGAGAGTGGCGGCGGCCCCGTAGAGAACTCGCCCAGGGTCGGAGTGCCGGGGGCATTGGGGAAGTCTGACAAGCCTGGCTGATTGGAATATCCCGAACCGGCTAAAAAGACACAAGAATGAAAAGGAAATACTGTCAGTTTACAGGCTTTACAGTTTCCTGTCAGTACTCAAGCTACAAAGATAGAGATCAATATTCAGTACAGTTAGTTATTGCTTATCTGTCTAAACATCTATATCTATTATTGTTTTATCTTTATTATTCCCCCACAACCTAACTAGTGCTCTTCCATCTCATGACAGCTATTGATCTTGTTGAAGAAGGCTTAAAAAAAAAAAAAAAAAGAAACAAACTGCCACTAACACATGCATTCTAACCACCACCCATGGGGAGCTCAGTAAGCATGGAGAAGAGCTCTAATGCCTTTTCAATATGCATGGGCTCCTGGACATTTGTAATTTGTTGGTGTGGCTTGTGCTGTCCATGTTCTGTGTTCCCTCTGTGGGAGACGCTGCTACAGAAGGTTTAACTGGGATTCAAACTCTCACCTGTTTAGAAAGTTGAGCCACTTTTTTTGTACAACTATTTTATACAATCATAAAGTGAGCTTTATAGTACAAACATTATCTAAAAAAAAAAAAAAAAAAGGAAAGAAATATAATAACCTTGGCTGGGGTAATCAGGTGTGCTGCTACTGCCACCTTGTGGCAAGGATTGGTAGGGCGAAGAGGCTGGGCCCAGTGCGGCAATCATCTCCATAACACTGGGCAGGATCATATGACTGGGACTTAGGGTGCGACATCGTTTCAGCGCTGGACCGTCCGGATCCTCTTTAATATGCAGGTCAGGCTTCACAGGGACCGGCTTCCAACTACACACTGGATCAATAGTGATCTCCTCGTAGTCCGAACTATTCACGAGAAAACAAACAAACAAAAAACATTCAGGTTTCAGGTAAAGGAGCACAGAAAATTAATTATGATTCAAAGTGTATTGAACTAAAGTCACAATGATGTACAATAAACTTACTTCTGGATATATATGAGAATGCCCAGCATGTACTGATCCACTTCTAGACCCTCCAGAAGAGCTGTCTTACTGCAAAGACCAGCAGAAGCGATATTTCTATAAGACATTTCTTTCAAACTAGCCATCATGATAGTTGTGTGGTGAAAGCTCTGGCTCTAGCAGCAGTCTTGGTATTAAAATGTTTGGCTACAGATTTCATTAGATCACTTTTCCTTCGTTTTGAAAGCAAACCATTTGTGAGTTTCATTTGGACAAATGATAGTCATTAGCTTTTACAACACCATGTCCGGAAAAATTATATTGTTAAAAAGTTTTAACTAAAGATGTAAAAAATAGTGTATAAATGATATCTAAAAGTGAGCCTTTTCAGGGTAAGGCTAACAGTTGCACCGGTGTTTAGGTCACACAGGGTGTTACGGATATGTACAAGTTCTGATCATAAACATCTTATCAAATGCCCAATCCATGATTTAATCACTTCCTCTTGTTCTATTCACATGAGATTAAATGTGGTGCATCTAAAAACATCCTGATGCAATAGAAAAGGACGCTTACTTGCAGACAGGACAGCGCCAAGTCCCTCTCTCACAGTTAAGCTGCAGGTACGATTCCAGGTCAAAACACTGTTAGGGAAATACAGCGGAAGCAAAGGACACATTTACTAAACTATAAAGCAGGAGTTTAAAGATACAAGCACCAGTAATTAGAGCAACTATTCTGCAGATTATTTGTTTATTTAACATTTTTATAGGCACAGCTCTATGGACCCAGTATTTATCTTTGTTCTAGATAACTTTCACTTGGTGCAGAAAGCAAGCATCCTTATACCTGTATGTGCCTGCAGTCGTGACCCCGAGCTGGAAGCTGGATGCGCCGGAAAGTGATTGGACACTTGAGAGAGACTTTGATGGCCGTCTGCTCGACACCGTCCTCTCCATTTAGCCCAGGAGTTCCTGGTATTGTTCCGCTGCTGAAGTTCCTCTTGACTGGAAGCAGATAAGGGAAGTAGAGTTTTTTTTATTTTATTTCTTTTTTTATTATATATATACACACACACACACACACACACACACACACACACACACACACACACACACACACACACACAGTGTAAGCAAAGTGTGAACTATAAAGACCTCAAAGACATACTTTTGGTGACACAGTGCTCAGCAGGCAGGAGCCTCTTCTTCATAAGACCCTGCAGCACAGAGCGCACAGAGGGCCGGTGGACCAGCTGCAGCACGAACAGATGAGACTGGAGAGAAAAAGAAAGCATACATTTACAAACATATTTCATACTTCACACAGCATACCTTACATTAATCACAGGCAGCAAAATATGATGTAATAGAGAAAGTTGACCATGTTCTGAAAACATCAGGATCTGAAGGTTTACCCCCTTTCGAAAACTTTCATTTACTTTTCATTCTATTAAACTTCCTGTGATATACTAGGTGCTCACTATGTATGATTTTGAAGGAGTTTCTTAAGAAATAGTAGAAATGGCAGGGGAAAAAAAAGAAAAGAAAAGATGATTCAGTTCCATATTTTGATATATTTATAATCGTGATGCTGTCAATACAAATCGAATCAGCAAATAGGTATCATGATAAGATCGCATAGAGGGGGCCCTGTTTCTCATCCCTAATAAAAATTATAACCGTATTTATCGCTTTAACTCATTTCTTTAATCTCTTCCTTCTTATCTAACTTTGTTCTACCCATCTAGGCCAGATCGCAAACTTAATTATGATTATAATCGGTTTTAAATTTAAAAGTCCACTTTTGTGATGAACACAAAATAAAGAGGTTTCAAAAATAAAACAGGAACACAAAATACTTACACAGCAGCAGGCAGTGACGGTAATCTGGATGGTGTTCCGACCCGGCTGACACACGTTTTTCAGATAGAGAGGCTTGTGGGAGGTTTTGTTGTCTCCACGCTCGATGGTCAGGGGCGTGGCGTTTACGCTCACCTGCACTGAGGCCGGCCAGTTGGTGTTCATCTGCCGGTCCTCATGATGGTAGCACTTAAACTGCAACTCCAGGTCTGGCCTAATCAAACAAACGAATATAGATGATTCTTCAGTGAGTCTCAGTGAGTTATGTACAGTTCAAGTGTTCTAAACATCTTATCAATATTGTGAACAAACACACAGAAAACCCAACGTCGCCAACAAACATATAAAAATGTATTCTAATTCTCTAATTGATTTAGCTTAAAATATTAGTGACCAGTTTTATCCACAGGAAGAAGTGAAAACCTATTATGCTACCGTGTTTTTGCTTTTCTATGACGTGGTAAAAATCAGCAGTATGCCTTTGTGCTGTATCCTAATCAGTTTGATCTGTTTTTATATTACTGTACATTTTATAAACTATTGTTAGCTATTTAATTAATTCAATTCATCTTCTATACCGCTTATCCTGTGTACAGGGTTGTGGGGGCCCTGAGCAGAGTACACCCTAGACATGGTGCCAATCAATCAAAGCCCGCACACACACTCACGCACCCTCCACAATACACACTACGGGCAATTTAGAGATGCCATTTATCCTAATTTGCATGTTTTTGGACTGTGGAAGGAAACCTAAGTACCTGGAGGAAACCTACCAAGCACGGGAAAAAACATGCAAATGCGGGAACGAAATCCTCGACCTTGGAGGTGTGAAGCCGCAGTGTATTAGCTAGTTAAATCTAGAAATAAAAATGGTGATACTTGCCATCCATAAAATATACTTATTTTCATTATTTAAATGCAGTAATTATACAGAAAATGCCCGGACGCAATAAATGCGTAACAGTGGCACGGTCAGTTTTTGAAGTACTGGAAGCAAGAAAAAGCGAAACATAAGTTCCAGAGCAGCTTCCAGTGTAGCTACAGACCAGTCAGAGTGGTCACATGCTGTACCCTGTACACCGTCAATGGGCAATGTGACCATCAACCCTGAACTAGAGGAAAAAGTTGGCCTGCTCAGATGAATCATTCTTTCCTTTACATCATAAATTACATCATGCTTTCTTTACATCTGTAGGATGTGCTGAACAAGCCAGGCTGATTCACAATTTATATATGCCAGCTATAGTCAACTATAGAGGTCTTGTACAGATGCGTTGTATCTGTTTTGGTGACATAAAAGGAAACCACATAATAGTTAGTTGTTTTAAAGTTTAGGGCTGATCAGTTAAGGTTATGAGACACAAATTAAATATTTATGATTTCTTTATGCAAAAGACACAAAACAACAAATGTTAGAACTGTTCCAAGTACTAAATATACGAAGAAGAAGAAAAAGAAAAAAAAAAAAGGTAAGGACAGGAGGAATAAGGAAGTCTGAGGAGCTTGGGATTAGATCATGGGGTTAGACCATGTGCTCAGGTGTCAGACCTCATCATGAGAGTCTTGTAGACAGAGTCACGCAGCTGGAAGACGTGGTTGCTGACAGCCAGGTTGTGCTCCAGCCGGAAGGGTTCCAGCACCACACCGTCCCTCACGGGGAACGTCAGCCGCAGGTCATCGCTTGGGTTCCCTGTACACAGAGGACAGAGTTAGACCGAGCACTAGATCTGTGGTAATACTCCAGCAAGAAAACACAAAACTCTGGTTATTTTACTTAAAAAGAAAATGTAAGAAAATCTAAGGGCAGATGCTGATGTATAAAAAAAACCCATTGAAATACTTGACGGTGCAAAGAGTTTCTGATCAGTCAGAGGGACCACAGGGGAAAGTGTTACCAATAACCAATAAGTTTTTAAAAGCCACATAAAGAGAGTTCACTCAAGAAATAAACATCATTAATGCTAATTCAGTTCTTGCTATAGTTGCTCTAGTAAATATGTTTAAAAGTCAAACTTCATAATGCTATTTCATAGTCACTGGGAGCTTGTTTTGTAATATATCTGTACATAGGAAAATGCGTTAACAAGTGCAATCTCTGGTACCTGTAGAGGGCTGCATTGTGTTGATATTGGGCTTGACGTCAGGGAGGAAGGGAGACTTCACATCCGGAAGAGGCGACATAAAGGAGGATGGAATCGAGGTGCCTGGAGTCATGGGAGGAGTAGGGTTCCCTGGGAGGGGTGAGCTGGGGTAGCCAGGCATTGCCCGTCCAGGCTAAAAGGGGAAGGGGGGGGGGGGGGGGGGACAGCAATTACACACACAGTGTGTGGAACAGTAAACACCTCGTAACAATAAAAGACTAATTTCACACCGCTCTATTAATAACATAAAAAATTTTTTTTAGGTTAGTCATATGAAAATAACCTACTGCTTAGAATTTATGGAGGAAGTGCTCTTATGCGGTGGAGTAACAAAGTCCAAACTGGGTGCTTCTCAAATTAAAGTAAAATATTAACCTAATGTGACCTGCATACTTGTTTACAGCAACATACAAACATCGACAAAAGGAAAGTACAAAGAGAGAAATAATCAAAAGATAGAAAGAAAACTGACCCCATTCACAGCCCCTTGATTAAACGTGTTGTACCCTCCACCTCCGCCCACTCCTGCGGCCATACTCCCGTGGTTGTTGCCTTGCCCGTTGAACTGATCCGCCTGGGAAACAAATAATCTCAAGATCAGTTTATCAAATTAGAAGAGAGTCGTGTCAATCAGTCGTCTCACATGATGGCCGTTTTGCTATTATTTCGCCACATGTTCAATATTTATGGTTACATAGCATAAAAAAAATGTTTACTCAAATGACTATTAAAGTGTATTTATCCACAAAGCGGTTTGATGTTTTAACATTTGTGCTTTTGTGGATCGTTTAAACCACAGATCCGACTGGTCTTTTGCTGTGCGCGACATTTACAAGGTCTTTTCGTGTTCACTCAGGCAGCAGCACATATCAGATTCCAGCATTACTGCTCTCACAAAGCAGCAGTTTGTCTACCACAAAATACAGAAGGAAGAACCTCTTCACCACGAAATCTGATACTGCTAGCTTGTTACAGAGTGCCACATGTGGCTTGCAAAAGGGCGAGTTGTCAAAAACTTTCAAAAACTGTTTTCTGCTGTGACTAAGTAAGCCACGGCGGTTTCACCACCTTGTAATATTGGCCTGGGTTTCCTGGTCCTGCAGGATACTGGCCCTGCTGAAGCGGCATTCTGTGGCCCGTGTAGGAAGGCGAAGGTGCCGAGCGCTGCGGGCCGGGCCCGTGGTACTGCATGGCCTGGCCAGGATAAGGACCTGCTGCGCCCATCCCGGAGCTGTACTGCTGCCCCGGAAATCCCTG